>JBBPMO010000095.1:0-59677 GCA_038090315.1 Xanthoconium stramineum
AGGGACCAAATCAGAGACACAAAGTTCCAAAGTTCACTTGGAAGAATTGGAGCAGCAGTGTAAGTTCAATTGAACTTGCAATAGGTGTCGCCCGTGACTGGCCGGCGTGACCTTGCACTGCCTAGTACTTTTACCGAGCGATAGAATGAACATCATTTCGGTGACTACTTACATAAGCTCAGAAGAGAACCTACACCAGGAAGATGTACAAGATAGTAGAAATACATAAGAAGTGACTTGACAATGAACTACATGGATGTACTCCTCCGACCCTGTGATCTCGATATTTTCCCCTATCAGTTGTACACTGCAAGCTTGACTGCATACACTGCCCCGCATTTTTTTTTCAATCTCCCCTCTTCTTCTTGTTCGCCTCAAAGGCAGCCTTGACCTGAACGAAAATGCCATTCAATGTCACTCCTTGAGCTTGTCTTACGAATGAACACAAAGAACGTACCCTCGCCAGGAACTGCGCGTCCGTCAAGACCCTCATACCGACATGCGCCAGGGCCTTGGACACGTCGTAACACGCCTCGTGAGCAATGTCCGTGGACACTGCGCGTGTAAACTCCCGCGTGTGGTTTCCCCCTCCTGGAACGGTGGGTACGGCTACACAGGGTTGAGAACGCCGAAGTCACGACAGAGGAACAAGGGAAACGTACAAAAGCCGGGATGCAGGCCAGGCATTACTGCAACACATTCGCGTCATCAGAAGCGTAGACTGAGAAGGAGAGCACGCGTACAGTAGGACACGTTTCCCTGCCAGGAAAGCACACCGTCAAAATTCATCGAGTCAAGGTGCAAGCGAAAGGCAAACATACAAAATCCGTCGACGCGCCAGCAATACCCCACTCATAATCGATCTGGCCGTACCGTTTGCGAAAAACATCTGCAAGCTCTTCACCTAATTCCAGAAGACGGGAATGACTAACGGGAGGACATATCAAGGAAAAGATCATCTACCGAGGACTTCGTTCTGAACGAGCTCATTACGGACGGCTTCGTAGCTGATGTTCATCTTGCATCCCGTTGCAGAAGTCGCAGCCCTGAAAAATGATAAATCACTCTATCGAACACAAGTCAGGGAAAGGACCGTTTCGCGTACTCAAAGCATCCTTTGACCCGTGCAGCTGTCTCGTGTGCTTCCTTGGTCGTCGGCGCGCGAACATACCAGCTATACGCGCTCTATCATCCAACAAACTGAGAGAATGGGAAGCCACGTACTGCATCGTAGCCTGATCGGGAATGACTAGGGCCAACGAAATGGTTGAGCGATTATAAGACCGAACTCGACAAGGATTAACAGACTGTTGGGTGCCCAGTCCTGTCCCCCAAAGACGCCATGCACGCGATGCGTAGGCTTGATTTGTTGACGCAATAGTCCGACGCTGGTGTACGCGAGCACGGCGGCGTCGAGGGCGTTCTGGCCCTCCCAAGGGCTGAGGCCCGCATGTGCACTGGAGGCACAGAGTGAGGTGAGGTGAAGATGGAGCGTGGTCATGCTTTCTTACGTGTGTCCACTATAGTCTACTTGGCGTTGGACGACGGCCAATGAACTACTCAGACTAGCGGAGTGCGGCGGGCCAGGCGCAGGGTGGCACCTGAGTCGGGAACATCATACCGTTCAGCACGAAGAACGGAATCGATGTCGATAACACGTACATCAGACACACGTCCAACCCTTCATACGCTCCCTTTTCCCATAATCGTACCTTGCCGCCACCGCCCTCCTCGCCTAGCCCCAAAGAAACCTGAGTTCGTTCTCCGAGTGGGACACAACAAGAGCACCTCACCAGGCGTCCCAAGCAACACCACCTTGCCTTCGATCCCCAACGTCTCCATCGCCGCCTTGACCGCACACGCAATCGCAACCCCCGCAATACCAATCAGGTTGTGACCACAGGCGTGTCCGATCCCAGGAAGCGCGTCCATCTCCGAGTTCACGCCAAGCACCGCGGTATGGGCGCCTTCAGCCTGGGCATCGGCCCCTGGGTGGACGTAGGTAGCGACCCAGGCGGTGTCGAGGAGGTACTGTCGTTCGACTATGAAGCCCTGGGTCTCCATAAACTGCGTGTATTCGTCGTGTGCGTAGCTACGTGGTGAACGTTGAGGCGAGATCATTTGGCAAGCATCGAACGCACTGTTCTTCAAACTTGAGTTCAGGTCGAGCTAGTGTCGGCTATTATCGATCATCGGTAACAAACAACCAAGGAGTGGAACGCACCATGAATCTTATCGCTCAACGCTCTCAGCGCCGGACGAAGTTCATCGATCGTCCGCTCGATCACAGCGAGTATATCTGGTCTATATACCTCGCCTGGTAAAAGTGGTGGTCGGCCCTGGTTCGCGTCAGGTCGCCATATCGTCTCGACGCTCATCATGATTCAACTTGGATGGTTGTGGGATGTAGGAATCCACGGGCGTGGGTTAATAGTTTATATATTCGGACCTGTTGATCCGTAGTCTACACGAGTGTCACCTCCCGTCCGTTTCTAGTACTGGATCTGGCAGAGACCTTTTTGAAGAAAGAAAAGCAGATAAACACGATAATAAGGTATGTACAAGCACGTACACGACACAGCGGGATCGCAAGCAAGACCATCGAGTTGCAACAGAAGAGAAAGAAGAGGCGGAACGGAAGAGAACAAACAAGACCGGACACAAGAACCACGTTCGTTCCGTAAATATCGACGTGATACCCAAAATTTCATAGGTCCGAGAATGTGGTAAAAAGCGACGGTTAGGACGAGGTACCCTTGGTGCGACTGGACACCCGTAACCGATGTTGCCGGTTCCTCAGATGGACCTCGTAGTTTGACAATGAATCACCTGGTCCGGGGTTGTATAGCTAAAAAAACGCACGTCTCCTTGGTCAGAAAACCAATCGAGTCACGTTCCCTGTGCGGTCACGCACCTTGCCAGGACAGTCCAGACACTTTATCCGCCACTCTGGTGTTGCTTTGGGGGACGTCTTACGCAAGATAGCCTCGAACCTGTCGTCTGGATACTTGGCCTGCAATGACACGATTGCAGCGGACAGCCACGCAGGCGTAGACTGTTCACTTGACGTTTGAGCATCAATAACATCCGCGTCAGAAAACATGTCCGCTCACGTATGTACCACTCGCATTTGAAGCGTGATCGCCTCCTGGAGAACTCAGAGGCATCGCCAGTTGGGGTCGTGGCGAGTCAGGCGTCGACGGTCGTGGTGGGGCGGGGGTGGTGGACTGGCTCGCACCATTCGTTTTCAGGGACTGTTGCGCAAGAGGTGCATCTGAAACACTCGATGCCGTCGACACTGGCGATACCGGTCTATCATCCTCGGACGGTGGCACAGTCGCCGAATTGGGTGTTCGTGTTGGTACCTCGACCCAAAGTTCAGACTTTTGCCGGCTCGGCGTCTCCGTACCCTCCGCAGCGGTCGAATTCGCAGCCCGACCACGCTTCTTGGAGTTCGCCTTGCCCAACTCTTCGTTTCTCAGATTGAGATGGAACTGCGGGTCCGAACTATACTGAACCGGGCGCGGGCGTCGATGCCGATGCCAAAATTTGCCTAAAAAGGGACAAACATCATGATGAGTTTAACACGTTTCATGACACAAGAGAGGGCGGGCCGCATACCGCATGTCCCACACTGGGACTTGTCTCCCAAAGGACCTTTTCGTCGCCCAATCGCGATGCTTTCTGGACAGCCACAATTGGAGCAGTGCCAAACACCATTGATCACGTTGGCGTGTTGCCCATCAGCAAATTCTTTTTCTTTCGCCTCTCTCTCACTCTCCCTCGCCTTCTTCGCAATCGCTTTGGCGTCCGGCGGCGGCGGGGCCACAACCGGAGCAGGCGGTTCATTTTCGAGTAGCGACGAGGGCAACATGGTGACCGATTCCATAGCTGTCGTCGGTATCGGTAGTTTGGCGCGTGCGCGCGGACGGAGGATTTCAGGAGGATACTCAGGCGCCTTGAACAGCCATTTTGGTTTCTTCTCCTTGTTCAGTGACAACGTCGTCTGCGGGACCGATTGTGGTGGGGGTAACTGCAGTGGCATGATGGCCGTTCCATTTTCTGACGCCACCATGTTGGCAATCGTCACGGAGGCAGCAGCAGCGGCCGCACGCCTTGACGTAGGTGCACTCGCGGCGGCAGCCAGGGCGAGTGTCGCAGGATCCAGCTCAGGGAAGCCGATCGCAGGTGTACGGTAGGTTCGATTGGGTTCGCGGTCTGGTAGAGTAATACCACGACGACCCCTCGTGTTCCGTTTCCGTCTCTTAGTGAGCTCCTTTTCTCGCTCTTTTTCGCTCCGCTCGATCTCGCCGTCACTGAGGTAGTTGAGAATGGGCGTAAAGGACTGTACTTGGTCCATTGCTCTCGCGGCAGAGGTGAGACTAGGTAAGAAGGACATGCGAAGATCGTCGTCCTGGACGGCCGAGCCGTCGGCAGGGTGGCCCACGAGGAAGAGTGACTTTTGATACACCTGGACTTGCTCACGTATACAGTGCGCAATAGCAGTCCTAGACACGCGTCAGTACCACGTTCGTATTCTTTAAAGACTCGTGCCCACTTGAACTCTCCACCCAAACCCAGTTCGTTTGCATACACCTCAGCAAACTGTTCTGAGGACGCATCCTGGTTCTCAAGGTCCCACTCGAACTGATCGTCAAGCTTCATCGAGCCCACGATAATATCAAGCTAGAGCGCGCACATCAACACAACGCCAACCACACTGAAACACAGACGCACCTTGATCAGTATTCGCAAGTCTTCATGCACCTTCTTCTCGTCCACCTCAAACTCGTCCACCGTTCGCGGCTGCTCCTTGCCATTGCCATTACTCCCACTCGCCTCGACCGGGCCTTCGACCTTGACGCCAAGTTTGCGTTTCTTCCGCCGATTGATTGACACGATGCGGGCTGGTATCTCCTTCCTTGCGCGCTTCCGCCACGACTCCCACCACTTCACCGTTTCTTCGTCTAGCGTCCCTCGACCGATAACCTCGTCATCCTCCTCCATATCTATGCGAGGTGAGTCATCGTCGCGCTGGAGCGCAGGTGGTTGAGGGTGGTGCACAATCTCGACGTCCGAGTTGTCTTGCTCTTCTGCGCCAGGTCCTTCCGACTGAGGTCTCTCAATTGCAGACGGTCTCCAGTCTGTATCTATGGTGGCAACGTGCGCCTTGAAATCACTCAATTGCTCTTGAATCGATTTGGTGATGACGCTGTGATACATGGGCGCGAGGGAGTAATCCTCGACTAGGGTCTGTGCGAACATTTCGGGGGTGATGATGGGGTCTGGATAATCGAGGTTGGAAAAGAACGGATAGAGAGAAAAAAATGAGCTGACCATTTAGATTCCAGACGAACGTCTCACGCATCTTGTGATGCTCCACGTCGAACTCGAGTCGGATCGGTACAAGCTGTTCAGCTCGATCCGCCAACTCAGGTGGCAACTTCCCCGGTCTATATTGAGAGGTTCAACTATCACAATCGTGAAGAATCGGAGAAAAGATACCCACATGCGAACGCCCTCCCGTCTTGCTCCCTTCCTCCTCGGAGCCGAGTCGGTGGGTGGACGCGGATACCGGACATCGAAACGATCTGGCCGTCGATTGATCCCCATATTCGCGGCAAAGTCCCTGTCCCACCACGCCAACCTAGCAGGTCCAGATGTCCGCAATTCCTGCATCATCCTCGCTTGCTTGGCGCGGTAGACGGTCTCGTACGCCGAATCGTGCGCCATCACGTCTTTGAGCGCTGTTATTTCGGAAGGCGTGAGTATTGGCACGGGGTCTTCGATCTTGGCAGGGGGGTTACTCTCTGACGCGCCGTCTTTATCGGTTTCGGCGGCCGGCTCGTCGTCGTCGGGTTTTCTGTCGTCATTGTCGGTATCATCCGTCGCATCGGATGATTTCGGCGGGACGACATACGGTATATACGAGATCTTGGTAACAGCCGGATTGAGAGAAGCGATGTGAGGGGGAAGCCTTTGTCCCGGGGTGGTACCCGGAATAGGTGGTACGTTGACGGGAGGCGTACTAACGCGGGCAGGTAACTCGCCCATTTTGCGCATGGGCATTGGAGAACGGTGAGGGGCTGGGACTTGACGCGCAGGTGATTGCTGTGGTGGGGGTTGAGAACCTTGTCGGGGCATGTTGGGGGGGATGGCGGTGACGGTTGTGTTGTCGAGGCCCATAAATGCGCCTGTCGAACTTGGAGGGAGGCTCTGCGACATTCCGTGAGGTTGGTCGTTAAAGGGGGCTACCATACTCACCGCTTCGCGCGAGGCAGGGACGGATGGTTCGCGCATATGGGGCTGCATCATTGGCTCTCTGTCCGGCCGTTGCATACCTTGGGGGAGGACTGGAGGACCCATCAGCGGGCCGGCACCACCACTCATCATGTTCCCCCCAGCTAAGTTGCCTGGAGCGGACGCGTTCATGTTCATAGGGCCCATGCTACTCATTCCTGACATGCCCATACTGGGCATTCCCTGTGGACCCATACCCATGCCCATGTTTCCGTTGATGGGACCAGCCAGGTTACCCATGCTACTGCTCCCCATGGTTGTGCCCATGCCTCCCGCCATGGTCGGGACCATTCCGCCAGGTAAGCTACTGGACATGCTGGCCTGCATGCCCATGCCCAAACCAGGCATTCCAACGGAGGGACCGACATTGGGGACACCACCCATTGTGCTCATACTCAAGCGAGGGGATTGTTTCGGTGAGCCATGACCAAGTGCGGAGCCTGTTCGAGTGGGAGGGCGGTTCATTGGGATGCCCATGGGGCCTCCGGACATTTGCATTACGGCCGAATTGAGTTGGGGGTTGACGTGGTTCATGGCAGGGTTGATAGTTTGTCCTTGGGCCATGTGAGTGACCATGTTCATGTTAGTGCCGAGCGAGACCGTATTCATGTTCGGGTTGAGGTTCATTGGGTGCTGGTTTGGGTTCATGCGGGAGGGGGTGGACATTTGGCCGGACGCGGTACCAGGACGCGAGTTGGGAGGGGGCATCATGGGTACGGAGTCGTGGGGGGGATGCGAATGGTGGGAGCGAGCGGAAGCGGAAGAGGAGGGACGGTCGGCTTGCATGGGGGGAATGTCGTGAGATTGGCTCTGTGCGCGGTCAAGGGGCTGCTGGCTGGACTGGCGGTCGTGCTGACTTGGGGGGCGCTCGTGGCCGAGGCTGAGACCGCGTTCGTATTGCGTGGGGGTGCCCGGTGCGCGATCTGGGGGGACCGGATGGCTGAGGCTGGCAGCCTGCTGCTGTCGCTGGAAGGCGACGCGATCCTGTTGGGTTATTTGGGCGTAGCGATGAGGGTTTATGGCGGGTTGAAAAGGCATACGCATTGGCGAATTTTGTTGCTGGTTCGGGGTGGTAGGGATGTGCTGCATTTGCTGGATAGACATAGGGATGTTCTGTACCTGCTGCATGGGAGCGACGTTAATGCCGATTCCGGGCATTGTGCCGATGGAGTTGAAGGTAGCGCCCTGCTGCTGTTGTAGGAGTTGTGCTGGGGTGAGCGTGAGCGGCTGAGGCGGGATCTGGTGGTTGCTGTGGGGCGCGATGAGCTGGGTGGGGGATATGGACTGGCTCTGGCCCTGCTGTGGGTTGTAGTTTGGGTATCCGGAGGCGAACTTTGGCATCATGCCGTTGACCTGCTGGTAGGACTGGCTGTGCATGACGGGCTGTTGAAAGGACATTGGGTATTGGCCCTGCTGGGCCTGCGACGGGTAGTTCATCGTCGTCGCCGTCCTAGAAAAAAAAAGACGGTGAGATGAGCGTCGAGAACGTCGGCAACGTTGAGCTCGGTGTTGGCGTTGGATGCGACCCGCAGCGACAGCACAAGGTGAACCGATGCGAGGACCCGTGACAATCGAACGTGACACCCTGTCACACTCAACTGTGGCGTGGCTCAGAATCCAGCGTTTGTGCGCGACGTCATCGTGCGCGTCGTGCTCATCGTGCCAGACGACGACCACGCACGGTCATTTGCGGATGGGAAATATACAGTCCGGTTCCACCCTCGCCAGAACGACCGGCGCCCTCGACGCGTTCGTCGCCGAGCTCACCCCAGACATCGTATATGAAAAGAGGTCCGTCGTCATCGCCCACGTCGTGCGCGCCTAACATCCCACAGCATCGGCCAGGCCCGCTTCCTCAAGACCGTAAAGTGTCGTCACCGCAATGGGCCCCTCGTCGTCAAGATATTCATCAAGCACGACCCCGCTATCTCCCTCAGGGCCTACCACAGGAAGCAAAAGGGTGCGCGTCCCCGCATTCCCTGCTTCGCCGCTGACCCGCGCTGCAGTCGACAGAGATGCCCTCCAGGACATCCCAAACGTGTACACCTACCAGGCATTCGTGGAAACCGACAAGGCTGGCTATCTCATACGCCAGTGGATAGCTAGCAACCTCTACGATCGCATCAGGTACGTCCCAAGAAATCACCGCTGTGCTCTTGACACACCGTCCCCGCAGCACGCGTCCCTTTCTCTCCCCCATTGAAAAGAAATGGATCGTCTACCAGCTCCTCACAGCCCTTTCCCTCGCCCACGCACAGAACACCCCTCACGGCGACATCAAGTCCACCAACATCCTCGTCACATCCTCGAACTGGATATACCTCACTGACTTTGCCCCATACAAGCCGACCCGTCTCCCTCTCGACGATCCCTCTGACTTTTCCTTTTTCTACGACACCAGCAGAAAACGGACCTGCTACCTCGCCCCAGAACGCTTCTACAAGGCAGAAAAGGTCTCCAGATCCATCGAAGAACCCGATTCCAACGACCGCGTCACAGAGGCAATGGACGTGTTCAGCGCTGGCTGCGTCATCGCGGAAATGTTCCTCGAGGGTGCACCTCTCTTCACTCTCAGTCAGCTGTTCAAGTATCGCGAGGGCGAATACAACGTCGACGCTCAACTGGCCGCGATCGACGACCAAGGTACCCGCGTAAGTGACCACCTATTTTGAAATCCCGCAAACTCACTCGCGTCAACAGGCCATGATACAACAAATGATATCTCTCGATCCTACAGCTCGTCCCACCTTCGATGCCGCCTTGGCCAGTGCCCGAGGTCCCGTTCTGCCAGAATGCTTCTATTCTTTTCTCCACGGGTACGCTGCGTCCATCAACGAACGTGCCACTTCATTTCCCTCATCTACCACTACTCTGCCGCCCCCTGCCAACTCAGTCAAGAGCAAGGATCCTGCCATCAACGCGGGAGGTTCAAGTGAGGCAGCACCTAGCGAGAGCGATCACCGCATCGATAGAATCTGGGTGGATTACGCATCCGTCGAACCCCAACTTCTCCCACCGCAACACCTCGATCGCGCCGTCACAGACGTGAGAGTAGACTATGCTGGTACCTTCCCTTCCTCTCTCAACTTGCACCAGGTCTGCTCTCTCGCTACTTTGCCACGCGTACGGCTGACAATATACACCAGGACATATTTCCTGTCGCGTTACAAATTCCATCTTATACGCCCTCACCCCACCCAACTCCTGCAGAGGATGGCCCTGCTCTCGTCCTCCTCTCCCTCGTGCTTGCAAATATCCGAAATTGTTCCCTGCCTTCGTCCCGCATTCGTGCACTCGACATTCTCTTGGCACTTTGTGTCCAGCTCACCGATGAATCCAAGCTGGATCGTGCTGTTCCGTATGTTGTAGAGCTGTTGCGTGACGACGCCGCCGTCGTACGAGCTGCAGCCGTCAGAACGCTCATGCAAATTGTTGGTGGTCGTGCCTTTCTCAAAATGGACATCTCGATACTGAACTTGGTCCCAGTTGATGAGAGTGACCGTGATCACGCCATCGAACGTCTCCATGTTTCCCGAGTATATCATCCCAAACGTCCGATACCTCGTTCAAGATACTGAAGTCTCTGTGCGTGCGACATATGCCCAGTGCATTGCTCCCCTCGCGGATACTGCGCTACGATATCTCGAAATGGGTCAGTCACTTCAAGTCCATGGCGTCGCTCCTGGTGCGAACAAGGACAAACAAGAATACGACGAAGTCCACTTTGAAGTACGTCGCTTTCACATGCGACCATCAATCTGATGTCTCACCCGTTCTAGGTCTCTTACGACGCGGCCCTGTACGACCTGCATCTGTCCATTCAAGAACAACTCACCGCACTTCTCATGGACCCCTCCCCCATTGTGAAACGTGCCGTATTGCACAACATCAGTTCGCTTTGCGTCTTTTTGGGTCGCCAGAAGACTAATGACGTTATCCTGAGCCACATGATCACGTACCTCAACGACAGAGACTGGCTACTCCGACAAGCGTTCTTTGAGAGCATCGTCGACGTTGCAGCCTGTGCCGGGGGTCGCAGCCTGGAAGAGTATATCTTGCCGTTGATGGTGCAAGCGCTTTCCGGTGAGCGCGCTTGTTTCATTCCAAAGCTTGATGTGCTGACCGACGCAGACGTCGAGGAGAGCGTCGTCGCGCGTGTCTTGTCCGCTCTCACCAGTCTCTGCGAGCTTGGACTCTTCCAAAAGATGCGCATATGGGAGCTCATGAGTGCGACGCTGTGCTTCTTTTACCACCCCAACGTATGGATACGACAGGGTTCGTGATTTTCCTGTTCCAGATCGCATTGTCGTTCATGCGTGCGTGATCAGGGGCAGCTGGTTTTATCGCCTCGGCAGCGAAACATCTCCAACCGAGCGACGTGTGGTGTATTCTGTACCCTTCGTTACGTCACCTACTACGTTGCGATGTCAGGGAGATAGATGAGCAGAGTCTGCTGACAGCTATGAAGTCACCAGTATGCACAAAATCTGGCATGGTCGAACAACGAACCTGATCTTTTTCTGCTCTCCTGCAGTTACCCAGACCTGCCTTTGATGGCGCGATTCAGTGGGCCATGAAAGCAGATCGGACAACATTTTGGCGAAGTCAGCGACGACCTGCCACCAGGGTCGAGTCTCCACGCGAAAGCATAGTCTCTATGCGCAAGGCGGGAATCAACAATGCTCCTAAGCAGAACAGAACCGAGGAGTAAGCCTGCTCCCATCAGTATTAGGTCTCTCATTTTTCTCGTGAAACAGGGATGAGGCGCAATGGTCGAAGTTACAGAACTTGGGTATGACGCTCGCAGACGAGGCAAAACTCGTCGCGATGCGCGATTACATTCTCAAACTCGCCAATAACGCGTCCAGGTGCGTCTTTAAACATTGTATGCGTGTGATTGAATCCTTATCCGATCCTAGCTTTACTTCCCGCATACGATTAGAACCCGACTACGAGAAGATCATCCGTACAGCGGGGGACGTCGAGCTTCAGAAGCTCTCCGTTGTTCCTCAAACCGTTTTCCTCAAATCGCGGTCTACTACCGATCTCTCGCGTTCGTCCCGCCGCTCGAGCGACATACTGGCGCGACTCGGTACCCCGCGGATGAGTCGGGTTATGAGCGCAGACCATGCCCCAAACACACCCACGTTCGACGAGTTGCGGAGACGTCTCGCGACAATCAATAGTTCTGCTTCGTCTCTTAATCTAGTTACTGCAGCCCGGGAGCGCGCGGGACATGCCGCTGCGCAACCGCCTCCACTCCCAGGAGCTGTCACTGCGACGCTTGCCCCACCGAACCCACCCCCGGGTCACGAACGTCCCAACAGTCCAACAGACTCAGTAGTGTCGACGACGAATTCGTCGGTGCTTCGCGTGCCGCACCGACTCCAGGTTGGGAGCACGGACGGACAAAAGGCCGCACCTGCTGTCGGTTCGTCGAACATGAACGCCGTGGGGGTTCTCGAAGCGCCATCGCGCATTCGTTCAGAGGGTTCTCCAGAGCGTTCCGGGAGGTCGTCGCCAACCTCGGCGGCCACCGCTGCTCGTCAGCCCGTTCGACCGCGAGTCACGTCACTCCAACCAATCTCTACGTACGGTATGCGCTACCCATCTCATCCTACTGTTTTTCCTGTTGACACACTATCGTAGATGGCCAGGAAGTGGGGATCAACAACCTGCTTGAGAACCTCTATCTGGACAATAATCGCGAGCTACAACATGACTTTGGTCCTCGCGTGCACGAGGGCCCGATCCGACGGCGGAACGCTGCACGCCAGAGCTTCATCGCCCGGGACAACAGTAATCGCCGCATCGAAGCCACGCTGGTGGCGCACCTCCACTCGCACACGGATTGCATCACTGGGCTTGCCGTCGCCCCAGACCACTCGTTCTTCGTGTCGGCCTCCGACGACGGGAGCGTCAAGATTTGGGATACGGCGCGGTTAGAGCGGAGCGTGACGAGTAAACCACGACATACGTACACGCAACATCATGCGCGCGTCAAGAGTCTTTGTACCATCGAGGGCGTACACTGTTTTGCGAGCGCGGCAGAAGACGGGAGCGTCCATGTCGTGCGCGTGCACGTGAACGCGTTGGGATCTTTGCCCAAGTATGGTAAGCTGTCGGTCGTCCGGGAGCACAGGGTTGAATCACCCAGGGAGTATGTCACTTGCATGTCTCATTACAATACTGGTGCGTTGTTTGTGCGGGTTGCACGGGTCAGGGTGGGGAAGCTGAACTATTGGCTCAGATGGGGCGTCGAATTTGGTGTACGCGACCACCCATTCAGTCGTCGTCACGCTGGATCTGCGGACGATGCGTCTGTTACAACGGCTGGAGAACCCCCGTCATTTCGGCTCTATCACGTGTATGTGTATGGATCGAAAACGGACGTGGGTCCTTGTGGGTACATCGTCGGGGGTGCTCTCGCTCTGGGACAAACGGTTTGGTTTGCTACTCAAGAGCTGGCAAGTGGGTCGATCTGGGGCTGGTCGAACAGCGCGGGTACACCAGTGTGCCGTGCACCCCACGAAAGGCAAGGGACGCTGGGTGATTGTCGCGGTGGAGACGTGGAAAGGCAGTCCAGAGCCGACGCCGTCAACGCTGATCGAAGTGTGGGACATTGAGAAGACGGTGCTGGTGGAGACCTTCGTCACGCGAACGACGACGACGGCATCTGAGCCGATCCCAGAGCCCGAGGAGCAAACAGGTGTCGATGGGGAACAGAGTCCGGCCGCTGCGATCGCTGCGCTGGTGAATTCACGCTACCCGGGCGGTGCTGCCTACACCGGTGCTGGCTTCCCGCGACGGGACCGGGGATCGTCGCAGAGCATGCAGCGGGACGACTCGTTGCCTGCGCCGTCGCCCGACGTCCGTGCGTTGGTAGTCGGGTTGGATTTCGGAGGCTACTCTGGGATGTACCGGTCTGAGATCGTGGACTTGTCGGCGGACGTACCGAATTCGAATCGGAATCGGGGATTCATCGTGAGTGGGTCAGAGGATCGGCGAGTGAGGTTGTGGGATGTGAGTAGGGTGGAGCGGACGTCAGTGTTGGTGAGCGCGGAGCCTGAGCATGAGCGGCCGAGTTATAGGTATGCGTGGTGGATCGTGTGGAGGGGGTCGCGTGCTGACACTCTCTTCCTGTAGCACGGTACAGTCGTTGAATGGTGCGGTGACGAGCCACGTTGAGACGTGGGTGCAGTCGTCAAGCGCAGCGAACCAGAACAACCGTGCGCCGCAGCGGATGTCGATGATCACGCATCACCAGCAGAATTTGCTCAAGTCGCATCAGGATATTATCACTGCGCTTGCGTGCATTGACGCGCCGTTTCGTGGGGGGATCGTGAGTGGGGATCGGGCGGGCGTACTCAAGGTTTGGCGTGTTGGGTCTGGCGATTAGATTAGGTTCTCTTGTTTTCGTAAACTATTACAGTACACGAAATAATATTTTTCGAAAGGTCCAAAAGTAGAAGGCTATCTCGAGTCACGTCGAATGCTGCGATTGCTCACTCGAGCGAGGCCATATCAAGCCCTCTTCCGCCATCGCATTCTTGCGTCCGTACCACACCCACACCCATACACACGCACCATGTCAGCGGCAGCCGTCGCATCGTCCTCGCAGCCATCCCAGCCCCCGCCGCAAAACGGTCCACATGCGGGTCCAGGGGAGGGAAACAAGCAGCAACTAAAAGAGAAGAAAGACAAGGCGCAGAGTGCGGCGTCGCAGTACCCACTCGAGGTACGTCCACGCCGGTCGACGATACCGACGACGATGCTCACCGATGTCAACCTGCAGCTTCAACCACCACCCGAATACATCGATCAGCGGATTCAACTATTCGAAAAGTTGCGTGCCGAGTATGACGAGTTTGTTCGAGGTGGGTCCCTCATATCCGTGTTCATCTTTTTTTTGCCGTATGCGGTACGGGGTACTGACATGTGACGTGTTGGGTTTCGCAGCTCAACCAAGGGAGTTGATCACCATTACTCTGCCGGATGGTTCTGAGCGCAAGGGAACGAGCTGGGAGACGAGCCCGATGGACGTCGCCAAGGAAGTTTCCAAGAGTCTTTCGGAACGCGTCGTGATCGCAAAGGTGAGCGTCCCGCCACGATCGATCTGAGAACCTCTGACTCGGGGGCGTTAGGTCGATGACGTTCTTTGGGACCTTGACCGGCCACTGGAGAGTTCATGTCGGGTCGAGTTGTTGGATTTCGAGCATCCAGAAGGTAAGGGTTGCCTTGTCTAGCCTTTTTTTTCATACTGTTTGTCTCAGTGACGTGTATGGATGACCATTCGTAGGAAAACGCGTGTTTTGGCATTCGTCGGCGCACGTTCTTGGAGAGGCTGCAGAGAGACACTATGGATGTCATCTTTGCATCGGACCACCCACTGACGATGGTTTCTTTTATGAGATGGCGATCGACCAGAGGTACGCGTCCGCATTTCACACGTTCAGTCGTGGGCTCAACTTGCAATACCAGAGTCGTTACCAACGCAGATTACCCCGCATTAGAGAAAATCGCCGAGAGCGCAGTCAAGGACAGACAAAAGTTCGAGCGATTGGTCGTCTCAAAGGAGAAACTCTTGGAGATGTTTAGCGTACGTCGACGATACTGACCTCTCGATGTATGGAAGCTGATCGATCGGGATACGACAGTACAACAAGTACAAGAAATACCTCATCGAGACCAAGATTCCCGATGGTTCTTCCACCACCGTTTACCGTTGTGGGCCAATGGTTGATCTGTGTGTCGGGCCTCATATTCCTCATACCGGCAAAATCAAGGCGTTCATGGTTACCAAGGTCGGTTGAGGCGCGTCTGATTAGATCTCATACAAGACTGATCGTTTTATCCCAGAACTCTGCATCCTACTTTTTGGGAGACGCGAAAAACGACTCTTTGCAACGCGTATACGGCATATCTTTCCCAGACAAGAAACAACTGTCGGAATACAAAATATTTTTGGCTGAGGCAGCGAAACGTGATCACCGTAAAATCGGCAGGGTAAGATCTGATAGAATGGAGTGAGGCGCGGTTGTTTACTCCACATTCAGGAACAAGAACTATTCTTTTTCAATGATCTCAGCCCAGGAAGCTGTTTCTTCTTACCCCATGGTACTCGGATCTACAACACGTTGCTTGAGTTAATGAGGGTATGTGCCCCTTTGAGTTATTTTCGCGCAGATCGCTGAGGGGTGATACAGTCAGAGTATATGAAACGCGGCTACCAAGAGGGTGAGCGTTGTTCCGAGCCATTGCCAGCTCTTGTCTGACATCATAGCGAGTCATCTCGCCCAACATGTACAACTCGAAGCTGTGGGAGACGTCAGGGCACTGGCAAAACTATAAGGATGATATGTTCATCCTCGACGTCGAGAAGGAGAAATGGGCTCTGAAACCGATGAATTGCCCCGGTCACTGCCTCATCTTTGACTCCCGGGACCGGAGTTACAAGGAGTTGCCGATCCGGATGGCTGAATTCGGTATCCTGCACAGGAATGAAGCCTCGGGTGCGCTGACTGGGTTGACCCGCGCTCGACGCTTCGTGCAAGATGATACACACGTGTTTTGTACGCCGTCGCAGGTGAGCCAGTGTCCGATGCGGTGACAGCCCTCTGTTGACAAGGTGGACATAGATCACCACTGAAATCGAGGCACTGTTCGATTTCATGCAACATGTGTACGGCTTGTTCGGTTTTGAATTCCGAATGGAGGTGTCGACGCGCCCTGAGAACTATCTTGGAACGATAGAGACCTGGGATGTCGCTGAGGCTGTTAGTCATGTCTGTCCTCCAGGATGATCACGTGCTAAGTGCATGCGTTTTAGCAACTGAAAGAGGCCCTTGAAAAGCAATACCCGGGCCAGTGGGGAATCAATCCAGGCGATGGTGCTTTCTATGGTCCCAAGATCGACATTTACATCAAAGACGCATTGCGTAGATCGTTCCAGTGCGCGACCATCCAACTCGACTTCCAACTCCCGGAGCGGTTCAACCTCAAGTACCGCTCCGCGGAGGATATGACAAACCCAGACAAACCCCCATCGCGGCCAGTGATGATTCACCGTGCTATCTTGGGAAGTCTCGAACGGTTCATTGCCATCATCACGGAGCACTTCGGTGGAAAATGGTACGTCGTTGCTCCTGTTGCTGTGATTTTTGGGCTGAATGTTTGTTTGGGAACGAACAGGCCATTCTGGTTGTCTCCTCGCCAAGTGCTCGTGATTCCAGTCGCCGTCCCCTATGTGAGTCGTGTATCCATTTCAGAATCGCCTCGGGAGCTCATATCCCTTGGTGGCGCGCGTGTACAGAAAGACTATGCCCAGGAGATCGCCGATAAGCTGTCCGCGTTGGGATTGTTCGCGGATGTCGACAACGGGGCAGATACCCTTCCAAAGAAGATTCGCAATGGTGAAATTGCACAATATAATTTCCTTTTGGGTACGTTGCATGTCTTTCTTTACGGATGTCTTTCGTCGTGACAAATTTTCCCGTTTCTCTTAGTCGTCGGCCAAGAAGAACTCGACAGCCGATCAGTCAATGTCCGAAACCGGGATGATGTGGGTACGAAAGCCAAGGGTGAGATGGTACCGCTGGACGAGGTCACGGCAAACCTGGTGGAGCTCAAGAACTCGCGACGCATCGAAAATAGACTCGGTTGAGAACTTAGTGCAGCTATTTACCTTGTAAGGAGAAAACTTGGATAGTGAAATCTGGTTTGTGATGCGATGACACGTAGGGAACAAAGTGGCGGACTTGGAGCTTGTGTGATGGCAGGACTCTTCTGACATACTTATGCCAGCAAGTACTGCCAGGTAACGAGTTGCTGAGTCAGACTCGCCGTTAATGTTCGTTGGTCTGGTGTTTCGCAGGACCAAACATCACGTTCTTAAGTCATAGTGTGTTATCACGATTCAATCATTCAAACGCCGATAATAAATGCACCAGCCCGAGAATCCCGGTCTAACGAACGCCGACCATCCTCATACTTGATCACATCGCTCCGTTGAGCCTTATCTGAACCTTATAAGTCATCATCCAACGTTGATGTCAGAGTCCTATACTGAAGAGTGCCCATCTCTGGTTGACGAACGCCACTAGCATGAAGCCCAGCATTTCTGAACCAACCTCATCTACTGCCGCAGCGGACAATACCGAGGCTGAAGTCCACGTCGACAAAGGAGGCTCCGTAGTTGAAACTCCCCCCACCTGTCTCCTTGCACCCGAAATAGTCTCAGACATATTCATATGCCGCGCTCTCGACCATCACAGACGTCTCAGCACTAACTACGTTATGCCGCTGGCCCGGCGCTTTTGACGTGTGCCCGGTTGAGTCAAAATATCGTATGTTTGCCATCATTGGCGTGACGCGCAGCCCTTTGGACGTACCATTTCATGGTGTCGCTACGGTGGACGGAAGAGTTGTTCGCCAGATCAAAACAGGCACCATTAAGGATATTCCTCAAGCCCGATCATGCAAGACTCGATTCCTGGTGGTTGAAACCTGTCGAGAAAGTGATAAAGCAGGCAGAACGTTTCGAAGACTTTAGTTTGTACCTTCGGGACTGGAACACCGCTCAAGTTCTTTCCATGCTTTGCCAGTCCTCGCGTGGCCCCTACCTGCGGAACTTGACGATTTCAACATCTTTTTTTCAATCCGGGGAGTCCTCGCCCTTTCAATGGGACACTCCAGCCGTCTGGAAAATCTCAGGGAACTATGCCTCGAAGGGCACTTGTCGGTGCGGCTGGTTTTCTGTCCACTCCGGCCTTCCTTGGCTTCCAGAAAGTCAATTTATCCCACCTATCTCACCTTTCGGTTGATGCTCCGCTGTCAACGGTCATCGCCCTCCTGTCTTGTATCAACATTCCGTTGGAAACAGTGGTTCGGCCACTGTGCCGTAACGAAAATGACGCCTCTCCTGATCATTACTTCCCGCTCCATTCGATTCTCGCACAAAGATTCAGCACGTTTAAGGATCAAGCGATAATTCGATCGTTGATTATTGATTGGATTCCAGGAAGACAGGCACGAGTCATGTTCAGCTCACTGGAAGGGTATTTCATTGAGGGATCTTGGGGTCCACTGCCATGGATTCCTCTCGTAGTCGGCTTTCATTGGCGCGAATCAGCTCTGCCTGGGGAACGTGTCGTAAATGACTTCCTTTGCTCCTTACCCTTGGCAAACGTCCAGACTCTTCGCTTCGCGGATCCCCCATACTCATCGGCGTTCTGGAAGAAGACGCTGGGACATCTCCGGGATTTACGGCATATTTACATGACTTCAGGAAAAATGCCAGATCCATCCTCTGTGCTCTTTGTCACAGATGCCACCGCTCGCAAGGACGTGGAAAACCAGGAGCTGTTTTAATACCGTTGCTGGAGGAGCTAAATCTCTGTTCTATTGACTTCTCATCAGAAGACGATTCCAATCTCCCAGAGCCCGGTATCACTCTACGTCAGCTCTTCGATGCACTCTCTACCTGCGAAGTGCTCCATGGTCGTGAGACGACCTCGCTTGCATCCCTGTTGTCAATAAGATTGTCATTTCAAATGACGAAGATGATTTAGAGGATGGTTCGGAGGATGATCCGGACTATACAGAGGATGTATCAGGCGTGGACGATGTGGACGATAATTTTGATTAGGATGATGTGGGTGGTAATTCAGAAAGTGATGCAGAAGGTTACTGACATGACAAAACGAATTCTCTGACTCAGGATGTGTCCCGTTGAATGCACCATCCAGAAGAGCAGGCACCTATAAATTACAACCATGAATTCCAGTTGTCATCACCGTCACCCCCAGATCCAGTGAACTCGAGCGAGGCAGGTTCCGTTCGCTCAGTTGTTTAGGGGGAGAACTGGGAGCTACGGAAATCACTCTTTTGGTTGGACGAGGCGGTCGTCGGTGCTTGCACCGTTCTGAAAGCACTCAACAAGACATTGCTGTTATCATTCACAAGTACACAAACTGGATTTCAAAGGACGCAAAAGAGGAGAGCACAGGTCAACTTTTGAACGCGGTCGGAACACCAAGACCGTTATTCCAACCTCGAGTTATTTCACTGTTTCTCGAAAACCCAACGCTGAGAAAGATCGTTGAGGGCAATCGGTGCAAGTTTGATCTACATTTTGAGTGAGAGTGAAGCACAAGTTCAGGAGTCGTTGGGAAAGCCTTACCGGGAGTCCGCTGTAGTCACTGTCAAGGCGCCAGACCAACCCAATGGGGACGTTGGGAGAGCTCGACGGGGCCAGAATCCTTGAAAGAATTGATGAAACTTTGTAAGACGGTAAAATAAAAGACTTACCAGTATTGATTGACCTCAGGCGCTGGTATGACGGTCCAAGTTGTCCGGTTGGACGACCCTGTCACCTGAGCCCCCTTTTTTCAATCGTCGTTCAGTCTTTGGGTAAACTGAGTACAGTCGATACACTTACGTTTTCGACCGTGTTGACGGAAGCATATGATGACGTCGCCACTGCGTTGTTGAGCGTGAACTGGTTCAGTTGATTACCGACATTTGTCAACTGCCACTACAATAATGAACCACCTCTGAAGTGAGGGATAGCAAAACAAGGGTGAAAGACGTATATACCACCATGTTTTCATTCCATGTGTTGTGCACGTAGCCCGCAACAGGGGACGTGGCTTGACCGCCTAATAAGTCGGCGTCTTGTGTGTGATATTGTACGTTGAATATCTTGTACCTGCCGTTGACGATAGTTGCGACCATGTTTGAAGACAAGACACCCGAATGAGAGGCGGTTTCGAGCTGGGACCAGAAGATACTGGCAGACAATACAACTATACTACAGCGTGTCCGGCTCGAAAGGAGGACTCATCAGGGGCCATCAGGAAATTGGTGATCAAAAGATAATCTAGATAATCATGAAAGTACTAGTTGGTGACCGGTGACCAGCCTGTCTAAAAGAGGCAAGCTAAATGGCAAGTCGTCGACTTGACATGGCACATTGCTTAAGTTGCCCTGAGCAAGCAAGTTCTGAGACCTGAGTTTCAACAACGACCTTCGGGGCAACCAGATGTACGAAAGGGTACCGTATACAGCGTCATTGGGCTACATTCCGTTGTCCGATTGAAACGGAGTAGGCACTACCCGGTATATTGCGTGCACTTGCATTTTGATCTTGCATTTCTTGTTCAAGTGGTCTCGTCGTCACCAGCTCACTCAGGTTTCGAGTGAGTCGCCACATGGTTTTGGAAAAACAAAACACTTCAGCCCACACGCCGCAGGGAAGTTTGTGACTAACGCTACTCACCACAAGGAGGCCCACTGGCAGTCACAGCGCTGCATGGTGACTTGACGCCTCGGACGACAATGGGGATGGGGATGGCTCGGCCGCGAGAATATCAATCAACAGATTGATCTGTTCTGAAATTGGTATGGGCGTTAGATCGCAACGTCCTCGAACAGTTGCACGAGCCTTGTTCACGTCGCTTTCCGAACTTCAAGGGTCTGGAAGGTTGATGATCACCTTCATGCGCTTACGCGTGCGGTGTCGCAAAATTCGGACTCACGCTTGGGCTCATTTCGTGATGGGTCAGAGTAGTCACCGACACAGGTAGGCCCGCATTAGAGAGAGCGATTGGTCAAGTGTACGTAGACGATATCGGCCCTCCTATGTATGAACGGTGACCGATCAGGATAGATATAGTGCGACAAGTACAAGAAGTACCTCATCGAAATTAGTATTTCCTATGGTTCTTTCACTTTAGACGCCACCAACTTGTGTTTTGGGCCTCTCACTTTCACGCTTTCACGACCACCAAGGTCAGTCAAAGCGCGTTTGATATCTTTTGGCGAAGTTCATCGTCGTTTTGCGGAACTTGGCATCCTAATTTTTGAGCGATGCGAAGGACAGTTCCTGGCGGCGCTTATGTTACATCTTCTTTGGGACAAGAAACAATCGTCGCGTTTTCGGCCGAGAGGGCGAAACGTGGTCAGCCAAGGTCCGCAGGGTAATAAGATTCGGTGGAATAGTGACGCGTGGGGTTTACCCCACAATCAGGAACAGGGACTTTCGTTATTCGGAGCATGGTGACCTCGGTTTGGGGACCTCTCTCTTCTCACCCCATGGCACACGGATCTACCATTACTGGAGTTGATGAAAGTACGTACCTGCTCGAGTCATTTTCGCACAGATCGTTGAGCGATTGATGTAGTCAGAGCTCGGTTACTCATCAGGAGAACTGTGAGGATAATCCCATATAATCACCAGGTAAGGGATTATATAATGCTAACCCATCCTCTTTGTGATTATATAGGATTACCGTTTCCTCACAGCTTCTCTGATGTGACGAGGAAGTAGGCAAAGATATATATGACCGGCCCTTGACTGACACCGTAATGAATCATCTCGTCCGGCATATACAATTCAGAGCTTTGGGAGTGCTAGTAAAACTACAGGGAGTCCCAACATATCCTATCCTCGACGTCAATGCAGAAGGACGTGTGGGCTCTCAGTTCGGTGAATTGCTCCACCGGTCCATATTGACTTCCGGGACCGGAGTTATAAAGAGTTGCCGACCCGGATCAAATCGAGCACAGGAATAACGGAGGCCTTGGGACCGCCTTCGGCGCCCCATGCAAGGTGATAACACGTGTTTGTATGCAGGATGCGATGGCATGACCAGACGGCTGTTACTGACCTGCATCGGATGTGGCTCACCACCGAGATCAACGCATCGTTCGATTTTCATGCAGCATGTGTAATATCACCCTGGGATGCGCTGAAAGTCGTTTGTCATGTCTCTACAAGACGATCACGTGTTGACTGCGTGACTGGAAGACGCCGAGGTCAAGCATGTGATGGTGCTGCTTATGTTCCCAAGATCGACATTCACATCAAAGATGCATTACGTAGGTCGTGCCAGCGCGTGACCTGGAGTGGTCAACCTCAAGTACCGCCTTGCAGAAGGATCTCACGAATGTGGAGAAGGTCCTTTCGTGGCAGGTGAGGATTCGCTGTGCCGTTTTGGAAGTCTCAAACGGTAATCACTGAACATTCTGATGGAAAACAGTACGTCGTGCTGCGGATCTCGGGGATGACGAACTAAACGTTTGGGCACTGAACAGGCCGTTCTGCAACTTGTACATCCATTCTTGGACCAACTCCGGTGCTCAATTTCTGATGGACGCGTAGAAAGACTATGTGCGCAGCAGATTGCCGGCAAGCTGTCTGCTGTGTTCGTTTGCGGACGTCGGCAACGGGCTGACACGCTTGCCAAGAGGACCCGCGGCAGTCCCGTCGCATAGTAGATTTTCCACCTGGTGCGTTTGCACTTCTCATTCATGGAACCTTTTCGTTCTTTATGAGCATTTTTCAGCGGTGGGCCAGAACGTGACCGTTGATCAGACAATGTCTGAAACCGGAACGACACGGGTACGAAAGCCAAAGATGAGCTGGCACCGCTGGATGAGGTGCCTGCCAAGCTGGATGCACTCCAAGAGTCTGTGATGCCAATCGAAAAGTAGCTGAAAAAAAAAACTTTGAACAATTATCTACACTGTAGGGAGAAGCTCGGATGGAAGAATGCGGTTCGTAACGGAACGCCAAGAGGGAACAGGAACAGGAAGGCTCGTGTTTCCCAGCACGCAAACACACACCGCAGCTCTGGGTTTCCGTCATACCATAGTAAAACAAATGCACCATACTATCATATCCGAGGCTAGCAAATGCCAAGACACGTTTTATGCAGTGATACCGCCCATGAATTGGTTCCGCTGTGATCGGATCTGCATCAGGGCGATGAGTCAAAGAGGCGCTTGAAAACGTACCAAGGCTTGAATGGCATCTCTTTCCGTAGGTGGCAATCCGTTAATCTGATCTTGCGTGAGGCTCAGTACCTGAATCAACATTTGCTGTATAAAAAAAAGAGACCGGAGTTTAGAGCCCGTGCACCGAAGGAGGTCGATCAGACTCACGCGTTGTGCAGGGTCTATATTGAGCTCGGGCACCGAACTGGGAGGTGCCTGAGCCAGGGGTGCCGGTTGAGGTGGTGGAGGCGGCCGGTAGTAGGGGTGCTGCGGTGGCATGTGGGGGGGCTGTTGATACATGCTTGGACCCGGCACCGGTGGTGTTGAATGCAATGGCGGAGGCTGTTGATACGTTGGCATTTGAGGTGGGGGCGGCTGCGGAGGCCCCGGCGGAGCACTGCTACCAACGGTCGCTTGCAACATACGCTACGGACGATGGATAAACAACCGTGTTTTGAATGGATCGGCCACATCGCGCCGTGAGTTGCACATACCTGGAGGACCGCTTGGTCTACAATCTTGTTCAATAGCAGCGCCTGGAAAAGCGCATAGGCATACTGCGGATGGGCGATCAACAGCGCTCGTGCTTGCTCAGGATGGGTAATCACAAATGCCTAAAGGAAGAAGAAATCGATCGTGGCCGAGGTGTTATTCACAAAACTGTTCGGGCACGTTTCTGAAAACCGCTGCACACCTTCATTTGTGCCAATACTTCCACTAACTGAGCTGGATTCATTGTGCCAAGAGTCTGACTGATGCAATCCAATGCAGTAGACCCGGGAGGTACAGGAACGCCGGGGGGCAACGATGACAGAAAGGCGGTCGGGTCTTGGAGTTTTGGGTCTCTTTGGTTGTCATAATGGTCTCTGTCGCGATCACGGTCTCTGTCTCGGTCCCTGTCTCGGTGACGATCACGCCAATGTCCCCTCGGGTCACTACCATCTAGCAGTTCGCCTCGCACTGTAGTTTTGCCTTCGAGAAAAGGGTCCGAGTCTGCCAAGTCAATCCGCAAGGGACGGCCGCCAACGTCGACGTTGTTAAGATTTCGCACAGCAGAAAGAGCAGTTTCATGATCTTGAAAGCATGACAAGCACACGAGCGAAGTAGTGTTTTGACGGGTGCACAAGTACGCGTCGATGGGGGAACGAGTCAGCACAACGTCGGGGTGAGTCAGAGAACTGTCAAATTGGAAAGATAAAGGATGGATTTGATGTACCAGCAAATTCACAAAAACCGTAACCTCTAGGTTTCCCGGTCTCTCTGTCGAAAACGAGTCTGGAGTGGAGTTAGAATGGCAAGAAGAAGGGTGCTTTAGAGTCCCACCTGAAGCCAACGACGTGACCGACCGATTTGAAAACGTCGATCAGTTGTTCCTGTGGGACGTTCAGTCACGAGGCAGAAAGAGAACCTCGGAGAACTTTCCTCCCCCATGTTGTAGGGTACGTTTCCAACTATGCCACAAATTATGTGAGACGGGGAATATAGATTATCAAGAGCATACACGCACCAAATACCACCTTACTCATGATGGTACACTAAGTAGTAATGCCAGGTGGTGAGAAAGAGAAAGAGAGAGTTTTTGTGGCGCGGCCGTGACTCAGACTCGTCACGGCTCACGAGGGTGAAAAATTTCACCCGACTCGGAATAAGTGCGTGACTAACCGCTGACGCATTCGTTGTGGATGTCCATGACGTCTAAGGGGATCACATCGTCCCACACTCGATTCTTCAAGGAACTTCTACACCACTCCCTACTCCACACTAATCCAAAAGTCGTTAATGGTGTCCGGTTTCCTCGCTATACCCGCCCTGGACGTATGTCTGAGACCGTCGCAGCCTGGGCCCCTGCATCGCTGGCATTGCTGTGACCCCCAAAACTTGACCGGACCATAGCCATGACTCGAGATTCATCCGGGCGAGTTTTTCGATGTTCCGCAGTTGCACAGCTTGTTTGGAGGCTGTGTCATTTTGCATTATCGCCCGAAGTCCCGATTCGGATGACTCCGACATATAAAGTGTCCAATGAGTCGACCTCAGCAAGCGTCACCCCAATTCCTCCCTTCTCATCCAAACCTCACTGACAGCTTTTCATGACTGTTTTAACTACCCCATTGATCACACGCAAACTGTCTTCCCAACACGCTCAAGAAGATCGCTTCCGGGCCTTGGACCGTGCTTTGGCCCGGAGATACGTCTTTCACATATTGCAGGAGCAGAGCAATGCACTAGAGAGGAGGGTGCGCCAAGGTAGTCTCGTTTACAAACCTAGGTATGCGGGCTCACCCAACCCCATCTGTTTAGCCCGCTGATCATTTAACAGGCTCGAATTATGCGACGATCCGTCTTCCTCTCGCATAACTGCCACACTCGAACTTCCTGGCATAAAGTCGGAGGAAGTGAGAGTACACCTAGACAAGAGCGACGTCCTTGTCATCTCCGGAGAGAGGCAACCGAGAATACCCTCTGACCAAAGGAGCGGTGTAAAGTATACTGCACAGGAGATCAAGTATGGCAAGTTCGAACGTGTACTGCACGTCCCAAAGGGCACAATGGTGAGTTTCTGACTCGTTCTTCCTGTCATCCTGTACAAAATTGATCGTGTCCTGTAGATGAGTACAATATCGGCGGCCATGAATGATGGTCTGCTCGTCGTCTCGTGGCCAAGGGTGCCACCCGGAGCCACAGCAACCAACCATAGCTCTCCCACCTCGCAATCCTAATTCGCTTTTTTTTCTGTTCTGACACCGTTGACTTTTATACTTACCATGCTACTGTATGCTACTTGATTCCCTGTACTATGCAAATTCTGTTGGGATTAATCGGTACAATAACCTTATACGCGTTAGATCTTGGGACTATCATGCATCTCGATTGATTGCTTTTCACCACTCTCATCTACGGACCCTTGCTGTAGACTAGTGTGTACCATACGAAATGTAAACCATGCTCATCTTGGATCGTGAGGTAACATATTTGGGACTGAGCTACTTCCACAATAGGAGAACAATGTCGTCAGCCAGGAGCCCCTAATTCTCCGTGTGCAGAGCTTTATTGATCACATAGTCACATCGCTCTCCTTCCGCGGTAGGTTGTTCTTCCATGTGACTCCCACTGATCGTCGTCAAGTCCTGCAGATTTTGCATGAGTACCATGCGGACCTTGCTGTGTGGCTTATATTGTTCCCATGTGGGCGACATGTCAAGTTTGTAAGTGTTCGGATTTCCAGAGCGCACAAATGAGAGCCAGTATGCAATGAGCTCCGACGCAAACGAACGTTCTACCGGTGTTTGCGATGAAAACCACCCAGTTCCGTTGAATCTATAAGCGGAGTGCGGTGAGTCATATATACCACAGGGCGGCGCAGGCAGCGTGCGTGTATGCTCGGCTGGCGGCCATCAAACCCACCCTGTGCTTATCCCGTTAAACATCATCCAGTTCTCTGCCGCATGCGCTACTGCGTCGCTTCCACTCGTGGGATAGGGGGTATTATATCGGTACGTCCAGGTGTCTGAATATAGCGAGGCGGGACCGCCCATTGCCTCGCGCTAGCACAAGACGAGAGAGCGAGTCAGATTAGACTGCCAACGCGTGTGACCCTACAACTTGACTCACGCCACATATCACGTCCGGTTCGCCCGTTGCCACTTGAAACCGTTGACTAGGTGAGTCATAATCACTCAGCGGGTACAATGCACTGATCTCTTGAATGTCCGTTTTTGTGAACGAAGGAAAATAAAATTTCAATGCCACAGAAACGTCGTCTCCTCCAGAGAGGGTTTCGTTTGAGGTAGCGCTGCGTGTCACGATGAGGTAAGGATAAACACAGCAACCACATAACCCTACCCAACGATGAGTGGAATGTGTGCGAACTGACCCCTTTGAAACTGCAGTGTAGGGTATTCAGAGAATAGGATACCATCTAGAACGGGGCGGAAGGAATTGTACGGCCCGCTGCTGTTAAGATATGAAGGCCGTGCACGCTCTCCGTATGACTCGGAGCCTACTCACAATTCTCCTTGAATAGCGGCATCCTGTGCTCTGGCGAGAGCGCTGACGCTCGCATTTCGCAGGCATTTCATTTGCTCTCCTATCGAACCAGTGCCGCAACCAGCATATGACGAATAAAATTCGAAAAGCGGCTATCGAGCGTTCAATGACAGGCGCTAAAACAGCATCTGGACAAGCACTCATACAAACCTGCTGTTCCTTGGGAGTAG
This sequence comes from Xanthoconium stramineum, assembly GCA_038090315.1. Lineage (NCBI taxonomy): Eukaryota > Fungi > Basidiomycota > Agaricomycetes > Boletales > Boletaceae > Xanthoconium > Xanthoconium stramineum. The sequence goes on from JBBPMO010000095.1 coordinate 27,294, forward strand.
GCAGTGGGGACCTGTAAACGCTCTGGGCAATAGCACCATGGAACAATTGTTGTCCCTGATTGGCGACCATGTGGAGTTCAACAGAAGAGCCTCCTGCACTTTGACCGTTGATCGTGACGCGGTTTGGGTCACCTCCGAAGGCTCTGATGTGCTGATTAACCCATCTGAGTGCTTCTAATTGATCGAGGAATCCAACATTGAAGTCGCCATAAGCCGGGTCCGTGAATTCTGGTGTCGCAAGGAAACCAAAAGAGTCGAGGCGGTAGTATAGGGACACGATCACGACGTTGGGACTCTGGTGGACCCATCCATCAAATGGCCAGTTCCTCGGGTTGCCATAAACATAAGCTTGAGAAAGGTTGGTATACTTGCATTCTTTCAGGTTGGGAGCGACTTACCTCCTCCGTGAATATAGAAGAGTACAGGCACTTCACAACATAATATGTTGGGTCGAATTTGGGGGGCGTAAAGGCTCACTTACGATTGTCGCCTTCCTTGGCACCATAAGGCGCATAGATATTTATTTTAAGACAGTCCTCTGATCCGGCGCCACCGGCCTCTCCGGCTGAATGATCGCACTTGGTCAATGTGCATTGGCATGGAGAACTATCTGCAACTCACGTTGTATAATGCCTTGTACGCAAAATTCAGGGTAATAGGTTGCGTCGACCACTTGCCCACCAACCTCCTCGCTCACACGTGTGGTGTTCAGAGGCACAGTCGCCCTGAAGCGTCGGTAGCCAACCGGAGGTTCAGCGTATGGGATGCCCAGGTAGGCCACCGTATCAGGGTACGACCGGTTCCCAATGTAAGTAGCATACCCCACATCCACCGTGGGACCCCTCCGAGTTTCGCCAGTGATAGAGGGCAGCGCTTGGGTACCCTTGACAAGCAAGAGACTTGAGAACAGCAACACCGTGGGGTTGAGCATTTCTTGAAAAGAAGGGCACCAAGTAACGACACGCTGAAACAGAATTTATAGATGACACACTTGATCCTGGACCTCAGTTCGAAGACCACGGACCGCCGACATGACCGCGGAACTATGGTTCGGTCACGAGCATATCATTCATGGACAAGCCACAGTGGGGCATAACGTGCGATCCAACCCAAAAGGTCTCGTCGGGAGAAAAGCGGCCGAATAAACCTTAGCCTGTAGGTTTCGTGCATTGAGTGGACTTGGAGACTAGTAGGTTTGTATTCATGGAAGTTTGGGCTTTTTAGCGACTGTTTTCTCATTCGTCCAAGAGCACGAAGGGTCCCCCAAAAAAGTTGAAATAGCAATAGTGTCAACGTCGCTGCTGGGAAAAACAGAAACACGAGGTTCGATTGTCCAGAGATATATGTCATTTCTATCTGTTTATGCCAAGAATTAGTAAAGAGGATACGTGTCAAGGCGGTTGAGATCGCATGTTGTTATGCATGAATGATGTGCAGATGGTAGATGTACAATCGGAAGCGGAAGGGTCTGGGCATATGAGGGCTGGTGAGGGAGCCTTGGTATGGGGCATGCTCGAGCTTCCGTCAGACACTACTCGGGGGTCGACATTTCAGGCTCAGCTTGGAGAGCTTCGATGCGAATCTGCGTTGCTTTCTGACGCAAACACAACAACATGAGCTGCAAGGGCCCACTGGCATCAGACACTTTGGCAATTTCTACAGCAAGGTATAAATATGTACCAAAGCCTTCCGCGCTGGAACGCTCGTGCATTTCCTGGAAGAGTGTACACGCAAAATCGGGCTGCTCCAACGGTTCCGGTTCCAGATCATTGAACCGCTCTATGGAAGCGGTAGCAATAATAACCTGTTTATGAACGCGGGTTAGATAGGGGCAACGTATGACAGACCTCACGAACCGCAGCCGAGAAGGCAAATGACCAGATGCGCCACTTTTCCGAGTCACACTGAGAACCCCGGTTGCGCTTTGGTAAGCAAACAGAACCGATTGCCGAAGGTGACTCTTCAACGGATCTGAAGGGAAATCTGCCAAAGCTCGTGCAAAAAACCTCGATGCAAGGAAAGCGGTGCTGTTTCGAGGCCGTTTGGTTTTCTTTCACAGAAAAAAAAGGAGTTGATGTACTGATCTCCCGCAGTTGACTTCTCAACAGGTCCTGCACGTACCCTGGCACCTAACCACCACTCGACACTTGTGGCATCGAAAATTCTTGCAATCCAGTGTGAGAATAATCGGCGAACGCTTGGGGCTAGAACCAAATAATCTGCGTGGTCTTGCAGCCTGTTTATCGCGTGATAAACCGGATATCGCCGAGCCTGAGGCTAGTAATATGCAAACAATAAGTACCAGATACCAGGCAGAGACGGTGTTAAAAGTTGGTGTTGGAGACGCCTTGACAGATCCCGGCTGTGCATATGTAATAGTATCCTTCAAACGAACACGATGGTCTGATAATCTGCGAGACTAACTTCAAAACGAACGACGAAAAACATGAGTGAGACTTACCCATCCGACTGGCATGGACAGGACTCGGTCTCCAGTACGCGACTCTCACAGCAATTTCCGCAGATAAAAACCCACGATTTCTGTAGACTGTCACAATTGAAACCTGTTGGAAATGCCTGGTTGAATCGAGCAGCAAGTGGCGAATAGAGGTTTCTCAACGAAAAATGATAGAGGGCCTTATCAGTGGCCGCTCGAAGGGACCATGTATGTCATACCGTTTGTGCATATTTGACTCATCGAGGACGCACCAAGCCACCTATAGACGTTTGCGTTGAATAAACCCTGTGACAATCACTGCAGGCGGTGTGACATAGTAAGTATGTAGTATCAGTACAGCCGCATATCAGAAAGTTGATTTATCAACCATGTCCGAGAACGAAAGCATATACATATCCCGATGTAGGTATTAAGATCGAAAAACTTAGTAGTAGGCAAGCGAATGCAACGCTGATCGGATGTACTCGCCCGTCAATGGACCTCCTCATCTCCAGGCTCTGGACCGTTTGTTGCAGACATGCTCTGCGATGGTGCAGGCTGAGAGTCGACAGGTTCAGCGTTCGCGCCACTCTTTGCTTGTTCCTTCTTCATCCGTTCATCAAAGCCATCTTCGTTGAAGGAGCGGTCGCAGCAACTACCACAGCACCCCCGTGGGCCACAGCAGCGCGCATCGGCACCAAATGGTCCTGTATGACGAAGGCGAAAGTTTGTGTTGTGTTAGCGACATTCGAGGGGAAGAATAGTCCGAGCTGACGCAAGGTGCACCAACTATCAAGAGCGGTGTAGATGCAAATACCTTGCAAAGGATCGTTCAGCACACAAATCTTTGATGGAACAAATAATCACCGACCACAGAAACCAAGGATACTGGCAAGGGCATCGGCCATTGTGAAACACAGCAATGGGATACTGGTACCGTGGGGACGTCGACGGTACCGAGTTATATATCATGACTCAGCGGGGCAAGCGCCCAGTGCCGTTGTGGGGTGGCTCTGGTCAACTGCTCATTCACACCTGGGACAAGTCGTATTCGTGGTGTAAAAATAGTCGCCGGGTATACCACGCTGCCCAAACTTTTGGGTTGACTGAGACAAAGACCAGTAATTTATTGCGATTTTCTCACGAGTGGTCAACTCGTGGGAAAGAATAAAGGTACCAGTACAAGATCCATGTCGCTCATCGAATGCATCTGGCATGGTGGGGGACAGGGTCCACGTGGAAATGATGTCCGCGTGGTGCCGCATGGGAACGAAGAAGCGTAGGCCTTTCCTGAAAGGGACTGGTCAGCCCGAGTGATCCGTGGGGGCACTCTCCCTCACACATGGACTATGGCCTAGGCCGGCACCTTCAAGGTGCTGCTTGTTCTACATGTGTGACTGTTTTGTGCATGTTCAGTTGCGGTCCGATCCCAGACTAGGAACTTGGCCCTTACTTGCAGTGAAGCTAGTGAAGGGCGGTGCAGTGGGACGCTGATTTGAGTGACTCTACAATGTATTTTATTTACTGTAGGAACCTTTTTCGTCCCATGTCCGCCCGCACTCAGACTCACTTGGATGTGTATTGCAAAATGTTTTATACCCTGAGTGCGAATTTCGAGACCCATGATTGATCGTACCTAAAGCCCGGACTTTGAGACAATGTCAGCCCCGCGAGTGAGCTGATGACAACGTGAAGAGCCTCAGCCGTTCTCACACCGACCATGTCTGCCACAGAAGCCAAGTGGACCTTTGCGCAGAAATTCTACGTGGATTTCAACACGACCGCCTCTGGTCAGCTCTGCACCGCTCTGTCTTCGCATTCTCACCCAACAGTTCCGCAGAGCTGGTGTTCAGGTTGGATGCACTGAAGAGCGACTCCGATGTACCCCCACCCGTGATGCAGGCCATAACATCAGATCTCTCGCGTTTGTCCAAAAGCCTCAGCGACGCTACTGGGAGTCTACCAAGTTATGATCAAAGGCAGTGCGAACTCGTAGGCCGTGCAATGTCTCGGGAGAACGTTTTCCACTCATCCTATCAGACAGCAACTCAAGGCGCTAGAGAAGCGTATCGAAGAGCTTCGCGAGACTGCAGCCAGCGTGCCCAAGTTTTCATTCAAGCGAAAGGCCACGAAATCCAAGCCTTCAACTGAACCTACTGTCGTGCCTCCCCCCACAACAGCGCTGACTGAGTCTACAAGCACCTTGACCGGGTCTTCGCATCGTTACCTCACCATCCTTGATGTTCGCTCTCCTAATTCCTTGGCGGAAGTTTCGATATCTGATCTGGATAGCTGTATCGTCAACTTGCTCGAAGATCACTCGAAGATCACTGCACTCCATGTCCGACGAGTTTCTAGATCCGTCATCTTGTTGCCACGGATCTCTGGGAGTATCATTCTTCATGACCTGTCGGAGTCTGTAATCGTAGTTGGCTGTCATCAGGTACTTTATATAGACGACGGTCCCCGTTTGTCAGTCTCCTGATGAATCGTTTACTTTTAGTTTCGCATGCACGACTCGACGGCAGTCGACGTGTACCTTGACAGTGGATCAGACCCGATCATTGAACACTGTTCGGGCATTCGATTTGCAGCCTATCCAGTTGGTCTTGTGCCCGATTGTACCGTCCAGGTTCGTCTATTCTTCATAGGTACCAAGTGACCTAAATTGATCTACAACGGTAGGACAGCAAACCTCTTACTGTCAAAGATTTTTCTCATATATTAGCGACGCCGTCACCAAATTGGAGCTCGCTGGTCGAGGAGAAATGGGAGACGTCGTGGCCTGTCACTGTTCTCCAGGAACAGGTATTACGAGAAGAGCTCGAACGAATGTTGTCGGTGCTCTCTCGGTCGTTAGAAAATGGTTTGTGAATGTAACTCAGTGTATTTTTGTCGTTCGCCACACCTTCCCAATTTATAGCTCGGCAGAACACGCGAAGAAGTTCGGTGTCTGGTACACCATGTCCATAGTCTCTGGTCCTCACAATTGATCAGGACAGAGAAAAGTAATTCACGGAATGTAACGACACGACGAAAAGAAGTTGGTACACTAATGGAAGAAGTTTCGGGGAGAGGACGGTGACAGCGAATCAACGGCCGTATCTGCGAAAGGGATATTAAAAATGGTGATACCAACAAATATGGGGCCCACTTCTGTAACTCCCATTCGCGGTTATCCAATGGGCAGACATTCCTTGTCTTGAGCCACCGCGAGATGCAGTGAAAGTGGAAGGCATGCTGTGGCCGGGTCAGGCCATTGTGCAGCTACAGGAAGAGAGAACGCACGTTGCAAATGCCCCAAGCGGCGTTGCATTCATCTGTGGATGCCGATACTTGATTTGCCTGACAATCGATGCCTGACGGGGGACAGGGGATTAGGTCAAGAGAGTGACAAGGAAGGACGCACAAAGGTCCATGATGTGGTTGCGGCAGATTGCACAGTTGTCGACGACGATGTCTATCCTTGCGTGAAGTCTACGCAGCGGGAGCGGGGTAACGATGCTCACCCCAAGCCCATAGCGCTACAGCATTCCACTAGGGAAAGATCTAAGAGGGTGAAGATAAGGAACGATGGCGCAAGTACCTTTTTGACTTCGAATCTCTTCTTGTCTTTTCCGTCGTCCTTTGTGTTCTTGCCCGATCCCGCTGCGGGCGGGTCGACGTCCATGTCGTCTGCCATGATAGTAGAAGCGACGAGGAGAAGGGAATCGGTTACATAAGGTGAGTTACGATCACGTGACTTGACGCGACCACGAGCGGGTCGGCCCTAAACTCGAATGTTGGTTGACTTTCGTCTCATCTCTAGCGTTGCTGTATACCCGTGGCAATGTACTGACCATGTCCAACTACAGTTCTAGTGCCGATCCAAGGTCCCCTCCGTTTGGGACCGCAACGTTCTCCTCGTTTACAAACTCTCAATCCATTTTCTCTCCATCAAGATACTCCTACGCAAGCTCCGGTGAGTCCCTTTGTCGCGTCGTGTTCGTTTGGTACGATAAGCAACCCCAGACGCACCGTTGGCCTCCTCCGACAGCGAAGGTGCTACTTCAGAGAGGCGCATGCGCCGCATCAATGTCTCACCAACCAGATCTGGCAATTCTTACGACTCGTACAGCGAAGAAAATTCTATCGAAGAAAGGGCAGAGGTGGAGGCGGCTTTGACTGACCTCGACCATGAGTTCGACAGTACCGAGGACATGCTCACCGAGTGGTCGCGTGGCACCGGTACCACCCCATCATATTCAGCCAGTCTCGACACCTATTCCATCTACAACCGCGAAGGCAACCGCCTGAGCACAATCTCAGAACGTACGGAGAACATTCCATCACGTCCTATTTCCCACTTGCGCGATGCTCGAGCCTCCAACCCGACTCCTGAGCTCCGGCATTCCGCCCATCGTGTCGGCACCGCTTCTCCCGGTCATTTCCACACCCGTTCTGCGACAGACTCCACTTCTGATCGACCACCTGGAAGAAGGACAGGTGATCTCATTGCATTTTTTGAAGACCGAGCGACGCCCTCCGACACTTCTTTTGGTCACTCTCGCACCTCATCGATGCCCGGAAATCGTGTCCACAGCCCGTTGTTCCCAAACAGCCAGTCCACGCCGTACATGAGCAGCACGACTGGTTATGGCTATACCACAACCGGCTATGGTTCCCGCCCCACTTCTCCAGCGAAGAGCAAGGCTGGCTCGACAGTTTCGACTGTATCTGATGCCTTGTCGTCCTCTTCGCTTTTGGCACCGCCAACCAGGGGACTAACAACAACTGGTAGAAGTGACACCCAACTCAGCCCAAGCGATTTCGCAAGCACGTTTACCAACACTTTCGCGGAGGCAAGAAGCACGACAAGCTCTTCCGCTATTTCACCCACGGTTTCATCCTTGCGCCGGCCACAAACATCGCCGCGCTCTCCTCTCGCGTCGGTCCGTAACATCGTCGCAGCGTGGAAGGAGCGTACACCAGGTCTCGGGAAAACTGAGTCTTCTACCGAGTCGTCCGTGTCACCGATTGTAAAGCCCGACGCCGTTTTCGGCCTCCGTAGACGTACCTCACGGGTCGAGAGGGCTCAACCTGCCGCAGAAAATGCAGCCAGTGGACCCAAACCACCCACCACCCCAAAGAGCGTCAATAGCAATATTATCCCTCCTCCCTTTGAAATGACCGAGCTAGGTGCTTACGCCCGAGACAGTCGAGAGGTATGTGTTCGAGTATCTTTCATTTCGTCTGTGCTAACGATACGTGTAGCCGCTCCGCAAAGGTGATTTGTGGTACCTGAACGTGCATTCTGGGCCACCATATCAATGGCAGCGTTGCGAGGCGCTGTTGTACCCACACATGTTGCTGCTCTCTTGGATTGCCCCTGGTGGAGGAAGAGGTGTTGTCACGTTAGATCTACTCAACTGTACTGAGGTGCGCTCGGTTCCCTCTCCGAACCACCCCAGTGCAAGAGAAGATGTCGGGACGATTGCCGCTCGTGCTCAAATCGCCGAGGGTAACTGTCCTCCTTTGATGGAGTTACTGTGTCCTTTCCAGCTATTGTACAGTGACGGTGTCGAGCGACTAGCTGCAGAAAGTGCAAGAGAGAGAGTCCGTTGGGTTGGCGCCATTTGGTATGTCATGTTTTACTTTCATAAAGCTTCTGTTGATATCTCTCTCAGGGAAGCGTTGGATCGCACCGTTACGTTACCGAGCCGTTCAGAGCCTGGTTCCCCTACCGGCTCCATCAGAACTATCCACACCATGACGAGCACTACTAGCGCTTCTGGCTCTGGCTCCGGTTCGGCATCAACTATGTTTGTGCCGCCTTTACACACGATTCCCAGTCTTTCTGACCTCTCAGACTCCTCGAGCACACATTCGCGATCACGTGCCCCGTCTTTGCCTCCACACCACACACGTACGACAGACGATGGAGCGGTATCCAATCGGTCTTACCTCTATCCCGGTGATCCACGTGTCATCGCACCGAGTCGAAGCAGTTCCTTACGCCGCACAAGCTCGCTTACTGACCTGGATGAGGAGTTTGCCTCTGCAGTCAGTCGTGCAAGGAACGCGAAACCAGGTCTCGGCTTTGGTCTAAGCCTCGTTGGTGGCGTAATCTTGGGTGACGGTTCGCCCGTGACGGTCTCCAGCGGTCCTAGGCTTGGTGGTGATGTGCGCGTCACCCCGCCGCCCAGTGGTAAAACCAAGACACGCCCCTTGTCTGACATCTCAGATGATAACTTCTTCTCTGCGGGTTCCAGGACTTCCTCCAGCGAGCCTCGTACGGCTACCAATTCGTTTTACTCTGTGACAGATACCTCCACTTCGTCGTCTGACGCGCGCCCGACCACGGCTGGAATCATAACGGACGAGACGGCGTTCGAGTTCACGTCTGGTGGCTCCAATACACAAATCGTGCCCTCCACGCTCTCCTACCGGCGTACCGAATCGAATTCCTACTTGGGTGACTCACACGAGGGATCGTATACTTACAGCAGCTACACGTCATCTTCCCCATCTTCGCTGTCTAGGACTCCAGGGATCCGGAGGAGGCGCTACAGTAGGAGCTACATTTCCGACAAAGAGAACGCGGCCTCGGGTTACACGGCTTCACAGAGTCGTTCCACACTAAGCAGCTGGACAAGAAGCCGCTCGACTACTCCGACTCCACCTCCTTCTACTGCTTCCCTGTCAGCTCTTGAGATCTTGGACACCTCGGGCAGTGAAGGTTATGACACTGCCAATTCCCCGTCGACCGCATCCTTCAAGTCGTTGCCTTCAATTCCTTCCGAGACTGATTATGCAACTGTTGAACAGTGCAAAACAGATGTCTCTACCGACTTCCACACGGTGGACCGTTGCCAGTGTGCTTCAGACATCTCATCCGAATACGTGACCGCAGAAAAGTGCAAGACAGAAGCCTCAACTGAGTTCTACACGGCTGAGAAGTGCAAGACGGAGACGGAAACTGAGTTTGTCACGGCCGGGCCCTGCGAGTGTGAACGCACGGAGCGCTCAGAAACTCATTACGAGACCGCGTCGTTATGCAAGACTATCCCTTCCGAAGAGAGCACACCCCGCTCGTTGGCCATCGATCTCCCCGTCGAAAGGGTGCCAACGCCTCCTCCAAAAACCCCCACGGAGGTTCCTTCCCTGCAGTCACCGGAGTCAGACGTCCACCTAGACCTCGAGGACGTCACTCCAGAGTCCGTACCTCTTCCTCCTTCAGAGATCAGTCCCATTTCGAGGACCAGTCGTGACCTCGAGTCGGAGCATCTGGAGGTAACGGTAGCGCATTCGTCCATAGTGAGCTCCAGTGAGCTCTCGATCTCTCTACCGCCGACCATTGAATCGACTTCCGAAGAAGAGTCATCGCGGATGCCAACTTTGTCTAGCACCGAATCTTCCGAATTCGTTATGAGCGATCTTGCTGTGAGCGAAGAGAGCCTACCATCTCCAGCTCCACTCGCGACCACGGAATCTTCCCCTTCTGTTCACCCGTCCCAATGGCCCTCGGAGACCGACATCTCTTATGAATCATCGCAGCTCCTGCCGACACCTCCAACACACTCCCTCCATATCCAAGAAGAGCGGGATACCTCCCCCGAAACATCTTTTCTACGTCCTTCCCCATTGACTAGCTTCGAAAGCTTGACAGCCGTGACAGAAACCATCACCACTTCAGTAGTATCTGCACCTCTTCCGCCACCGCCGCCACCGCCACCCGCGCTGCCCGCTCCAGTCGCCCAGTCAATCTCCTCACCCTCTAGCGGCCCGACCCCCCTCTCTCTCACGTCCACGGAATCATCGTCCCTGTCGCGCACTCCATCCACCGTCTCTAGCATTTCTAGTCTTTCGAGTAGAATCAGTCTGGCGGAGGATGATGTCGTGTCACTGGCTGATCTTCCCGTGCCCTCCGAGGTATCAACGGAACCTTCTCTCCTGTCGAGCATAAGCTCGATGCACTATGTAAGTACCTCTTGCAACCAGTATGTTCCGCGTTCTCATCGTTTGTAGTCTTCACAGCCAACGAGGGTGCCACCACCAGAGTCTCCTGTCAGTGACCACACTCCTGTGCATTCTCGGGCGCCTTCTCCCAGTGTCAGTTTGGAGACGCCGCAGACAGAACGACCTTCCATCTACTCTGATCTGGAAACGGTGCCAACGCAAGTACATACCGAGCGCACTGAAGTTATAACGCTCGAAATTGACCGGCTACTCCATCGGATCGATGAACTGGATCATTTCCGGAGTGAGGAGAGTCGCGAAATCGCAGAAAATATACGAATAATTCGGGATGAGCTTTTCGACCTATCGGAATACGTACGCACACGCTTGGTCGAAACCGAAACCGAAACCGAGAGGATCATCATCGAAGAACGGCCAGCGCCTTCAGCTGTTTCCCGTAGAGACCAGTCTGTGACTGCCATCTCCATCTCGGAACGTAGGGATCAGTCTGTCGGCGCCATGAGCGTTGCTTCCGAGCCCCGGGTTGCGCCAGCTGGACCTCGGGTGTATCATGGTTTGAGACCAATCCCGCTCACACCACCACCTATCAGGTCTCCTTCAATCAGCTCGATGAGTTCTTCCATCTCCTTTTTATCTTCTCACCATTCGGACTTCAGCCTTCTGGATGCAGAAGAAGTGGAACTACATCCACCTTCACCCGTCTGGCCATCGGAGCCGTCATCGCCCTCGTCTGACTTTACCCCTTCGATCATCTCGTCTTCTGAGCCATCGCCTGGACCAACGCTTTCTCTCACATCATCGTCATCTTCCCCTACTCCTCCCCCTTCCTCCCCTACGCCCTCTACGCCCTCTACGTCATCCACGGAATCTAGTGGTACAGCTCGACAAGTGCCTGGGATCACGATGACCACAATCCGTGACATGCTGGCGCAGGTACGGGAGCAGACGAGCGCACTTTGGGAAGGACAGCACTCGACCAACCAAATGCTAGACGAGATTCGACAGTCCAGACCTGCGCCCCAAGATAATACAGACATCCTAGAACGATTGCACCGTATCGAGGCTCTCATCCGTACGTTGATGACGACCCGACAGGATGTCCAGCGAGACCAACGAGACGGACTAGACCACCGGGAGACCGTAGAGGAAACAGAGACCATCCGAGTTACCGAGGGGGAAGAGAGAGTAACAAGACACAGGGACGAAGAGTCTGAGACGCAATCGGAAGATTCTCAAGCTGATGTAGAAAGCCTACTTTCCCGTTGGAGGGACATGGTTCGGGGACGAGACCGTCATTTTCCCATTCCGGCGCCCGTACCCCATCGTGCAGGTCTTTCATTGGACGAACAATTGATGGAGTTGCTGAACGTACCACCCGCACCGATTCCTTCGGATATTCGGCCACCTCCTCAGCTAATCCCGTTCGTCTATCAGCCCGTTCCCAGGCCAGCTCGATCGAGGAGCACGAGTCCAGTACTAAGACAAGCCTCGGCACCTCCGTTCCGAGAACCACACTGGACTCCAGAAACATTGCATCATCCGCCACTCCACCCTCGTCGTCCACGTAGAGAGCCCATTCCACGACCACCACCAAGGACAGAGCATGCAATACCCCATGAGGCCCCTGTTGTCCCCGAGTCGGTCCCGGGACCTCCTCGCACACCAAGACCGACACACGTCACTCATGATGTGCCCCCAGAACGGAGTCCAGGTCCAGAACGGCGGCCATCGGTACTTCCTCCTGGACCATTCTTGGTACGCATGCTTTTCTCCGTCTTGCAATGTTATTTTACGCCGATTGTAGCCAGATTCCTTGTACGAGCGCCCTCCCACCGCACCGGCACACCTAGGAGGACCAGAGCCAACTCCTGGATCTAGTTGGTATCGGCGCCGACCTGAGGTATGTTGTGTTGTCGATTGCAACGAAGTTGGACTGATATTTTATTTTCTTCAGGCGGGTATCGTGCCACCACCCGGTGCACTTCACGGGCGACCCGGTCAACCAGGTGCTGAAGCTCAAGGTCCGGGTTATGTCCCAATGCCACCTGGTCCAGTAAGTAATGCTAGGTACCCCGCGCATCGCGATTGATCAATAAACTCTCAGACTGTTGTTCAACTACCTCTATTTGACACGTTGATGGCAATTCTACGAGTAAGCATCCCGGTAAAATTTCTCGGAAACGATGATAATGGCTATGATAGGAACACCGGCTCGCACAGCTTGCGACAGTGGACCAGCAGCGTGAATTGATGAGGTATATGAGTGGTCTCAATGACTGGCTCGCAAGAGATGTACAAGATCGGCAAGCCGAGTTGCAAGCAGTCACCGCTCGCATCGACCAGTTGAGGGCTGATTTAGCCCGTGGTGGCGCAGGACCAGGTTGGCCAATACCAAGGTTCCAATGTCGATACTTAACATTTCACAGGTATACCTATGCCTCAGCCTCAGCCAGGGCAAGCACCCGGGCCTGGCTTCATTGTTCCGCCAGTCCCTCCCGTGCTTGGAGGTCCCGTGCCAGCGGTGGTTCCCGGTGCATACCCCGGGTTCTTCCCTCAAGGTGCTCCTCAGCCTCCAGTAATACCTGTGGCCGACCGATCACCTGTCGCTCACTCCCCTGTCATTCCTGAAGCACTCCCAGGTTGGGGGAGGGCGATGCCTGATCCTTCGCATTACGTCGGTCCTTCGGGGCCCGTGCTTCCTGGAACGCCGTACGCGGAATATCACCCAACTCACCCAAGCGAATATGTTCATCACATTGTAGAGCCCGATGAGCGGGTGATACCAGAGACGCCAACATCTGCTACGCGTTCACCGCTCCCAGTGCCTGGTCGTGATACAATTTTCGTTCAACCGACGCCCAGACCCGAATCAAGGAGCTCGACACCCACTCAAGAGTCATACCATCCACCTTATGGTCCCGGAATTCTGCCTGTCCCAACCGGTGGCATCCCCCATGTCATACCGGTCGAGCACAGTCCACCACCACATCAAACAATCATCAATATTCCGCCCGGTGTCCCCCCTCCGGGACAAATAATCGAACCAGGGATCCCCATAACCGTCCAACAACCCGGTGTGCCTATACAGCCAGGAGGAGTACCTGTTCAACCGAGTTTGCAAGGCGTACAGCCGGGAACCATCGTCATCCAGCCAACCCCGGCTGGGGCCGTACCATTCCCAGTACCGGAGTCAGTGTATGGGCCATCTCGAGTCAGCTCTAGGACAAGCACAAGGGCGCCTGTTGTGGTCGTCCAAAGTAGCGAGGATGGCTCTCCAGTCCATGTGTCTCCAAGCGTAGTTGGGGTACCACCCTCGGTACATCTACACGATGACCGTATTCCCAGATCCCCTACCATTCATGCATTCCCTGGAGCCCCCTCGTCTGCCGGTGCGCCAATTATCTTGGATCCGTCTGGACCGCGTCCATATAGTCCTGGTGGCAGTCGTCGACGTGCTCCTGGCGACTCGCGTTCTCCCCCTCCTAGAGGTTATTCGCCTCGGGACGAAGGTCGCCGACCACGCCGAGGCGGGCGCCGTGACCGTTCTTACTCCTACTCGCCGGACGATCGAAGCTACCGCGGGCGCCCTTACTCCCCCGAGTATGACCGGTATGGATATCCTCGGCGGCGCTCTCCTGGATACGGCAGATACTACGACGATGACTACCCACGCAGAGGTGGGAGACGCAGAAGATATGGTGACAATGACCGCTCACCAGAAGATGGGAGGGGAGAGAGGGATGAAGGTGAAGAAGACGGACCGAGGGATGGGCGCCGTCTGAGGCGCCGTCGTGGTCCAGATGATAGAGAACGCCCGGAGAGGGAGGATGAAGAGCACGCTCCTGAGGATCCAGGTCGGGGCGCTCCCCAGCGGCAGCCCAGTGGTCGCTCTGTTTCACGTCCAGATATTGAAGAGCATGAACCTGGTGACCAACCACGTGCTCAGCCATCCGACGCTAGGCCTGCCCGGGAGCCTGTTGAGGGAGATACAGCAAGGGCTCCTCCGCGCGCTCCTCCGAGCCCCGCCCCACCTCTTTCTCCAGCACCTCCTACCATTATCCGCTTGGGTGGAGAACCTCGTCCGCGTGAGTCTCTGCGATTTCCTGTAATGCTCTTATGCTAAATTCATTCCGCAGGTCGGTACTCACCTGATATACCGCGTGAAATGTCACCGATACCACCGGGAGAACGGTACCCTCCTATGTACCCTGAGCGTGGGGGACGTGAACGCCGACCTTCCGTAGATGCACCAGAACCCCCACGCCGTCATCCTTCGGCTGCGTCCGCCATTGGAGAGGGTCGACGCAGTCCTCATCGCAGGCCTTCACATGGCGCTGTTCCACCCTCAGTAATCGCGGAAAGGGATGAAGGGGATGAAGGACGACCGCCAAGCGAAATGATCCACCATGTCCCCCCGCCGATCGAGCCACCGCTAGGTCCCGGACCAGGCGACTTTGACGATGCTGTACGCGCAAGGCAGGAGCGACTGGACGAAGCGGAACGCGCGCTGGACCAGATTGCGCATGACGCGCAAGATGCCGAGGGTAGACGTGAAAGGGAGTTCCATGATAACGAACTTGCCAGAGAACGCATCTTCCTTGAGGGTGAAGAACGTAGAGAGGACGAAACAAGACAGCGAGGCGACGCTCTGTTCCATGAACTGGAGGATAGAATCGCGAATGTCCCACCAGTTCCACCGCTTCCGGTCCCACCACCTGCCCATGATCCGGACCACGCTTCGATTATTGAGTCGATCCATACAGCCGCGCAGGATGCTGCCTCACGCCACGCTTCTGATATCCTGGAAACCGTGCGCTTGGAAAGAGAAGAAATGGCACGTGAGCGAGAAGCGCTTGCCGCGGAACGCGAGCGCGAACGTGAACGTCTCGACGACGAACGCCGTCTCCTCGAAGAAGAACGGGAAGCCAAAATTGCAGCTCTCGAGGAGGAACTCGCTCGCGCCCGAGCTGATCTCGACAACGAAAGGCAATTCCACGCAACGCAGGCGGAGGAGGCACGAATGGCAGCTGCAGAGCGGGACGAGGCTTTGCGCAACCAACTGACTGAGCTCGGTAACATGGTCCAACAGAATCAGGCTCTCTGTGAGGAGAAGAGGGCGCTTATGGAGGAGCACTGGGCAGAGAAGCAACGTTGGAAGGACGAGCGCGATGGTCAGATGCAGGAATTGATGGCCATGGTTTCCCGACTCGTGGACGAGCAAGCAGCGGCTAGACAGCGTGAGGAAGAACAAAGACAAGCAAACGAAGGTAAACCTGGTGAGTCGAACGATCGCTTTCGACTGTTACTGTGCTCAAGTAAGCGGATAGGCATCGAGCATGTCATGGAAGAGCTGCACCGACAGAACGCCGAGCAGAGAGAACTTCTCAATGCGCTTTCAGATAGTAGGTAATTCGATCTTTTCCGATCTTTGATGCTCATTGGGGCTTTCAGGTTGGAGAGCAGACAGTAGCCGACAGCACGAGGAGACTATCAACGCTGTCCGTGCTACTGCGAACGAACAGGTCCCTTACAATGTCCAAGGTGTACGTACAGTCCAGTTTGCTCGGTGGCTCACCTGATGGAGCTAACATCCACTTTACAGTATCTAGACGAATTCAGCAAGGCTCTTGCCACTGAAGTCCGTATGTTGTTGGGCGAAGTTGGCAAGCTGCGCGAGGAACGTCGTAACATTCAGCAGTGCGTAACTATCTAGTGATATTTGACTTATTATACTCACTCTCCTTGCAGTGAGCTTGGATACCTCATGTTGATGAAGTCGAAGTATGGTCCGGGTGGAGAATTTGATCCTGATTGGTTTGTCGTTTTGTCCTGATCCCATTCACTGTTTGCTTACAAGTGACACAGGAGACCACCGACGGCACCAGATGCTCCGCCGCCTCCAGCTCCGCCACCTCCTGATCTCCCGCCTCCGCCAGAAGCCGTTCGTCCGGGTTGGCGTCCCATTCCGCAACGAGGAACTCGTCGTTCTCGGAGAAGGCAAGACGTCCCTGCACCTGCACCCGAACCAATCCCTGAACCAAGACAAGCCGGTTCTTGGGTAACGTGGCATCGTGAGTTTGGTCATGTTTGAGATTTCATATTTCAAGTTGGTGACCGATATCTTTGTCTTGCAGCTAATCCTGCGCTGGCACCCACACCGCCGTCCGTTGAACCTACTTTGCTTGTCCCCGACCGCGGCAGCCCTGGCTTGTTTGGCCCACGTTCTCCCCGCGATTCATACCATGGTTAGGATCCAATGACCTTGAGGCCTCGATCCGTTGACACATCGTGCGCAAAAAATACATCTCGTACTGATCATGCTAGTGCCTAATGACACCTAACGACTACCTTACGACCTCGGATCTACTTGATCTCTCTTTTTCCGCGATTTACTATCATTATTCTGTTTCTCGATGGCCTTTTCACGCTCACTTCATCATTCCACCGACTATCTTTGGATATTT
This sequence comes from Xanthoconium stramineum, assembly GCA_038090315.1. Lineage (NCBI taxonomy): Eukaryota > Fungi > Basidiomycota > Agaricomycetes > Boletales > Boletaceae > Xanthoconium > Xanthoconium stramineum. The sequence continues at coordinate 44,154 of JBBPMO010000095.1, forward strand.
GGCTATTTCCTTCCCGTGACCTGGATGGCCAGACGCTGAGCGCTGGAAGGTCGGGTTACCGTGGAAGCTATCTGCGGCGACGTTCACGTCTTTGGTATTTGCTACGAGTTATGACCGTTTTTGCTCTATCATACAGTATGCTTGAATCTACGTTTCGTTGCTTCTCCGTCTGAGTCGTGCCAGTGAGTACAAAAAGTGGTCGTCATAAGTGGGGGGCAGCAACCATGCCAAAAGAGCCAGACAGTTGAACGAGTAACTTGCAGTCGATTCGCAGCAATTTTGGATGCATAGACAAGGCCGACGGGCCAATGATAGCCATGATCTCCCTGAATTACTTTGGTCTTTGACGATCACAAAGTTTCGCCTTCCTTGACTTCTGGCTCACTGGCTCAACCGCTAGTTCGCAGTGTTATGATAGTATTTTGCGAGTGCATATATTGATGTGACCCGATGTGAAAAGAATGGGTGTGAAAACGAGAGGGGTGCGAAGGATGCATTAGGTCCGAGTTAGCCAACTGTACACGTTCAGTTGGGTGGCATATATGCTTGATAAATTGGAAATCGCATTCGAGTCGGTTTCATCGCGATTCTTGCGCAGCGACGCCTTCCAACACGCTCTTGAGCTTCTTTGCCAGGCCCTCCGTCAACTGAGTCGGTCCATCGGCAGTGCAGAATCGATAAGAGGGCATGGCTTGATAGGTATCGGGTAGAATCTTGTACAAAATGAAGTGAATTTATGTCAAGTCACGCGAGATAGAAAAGCACACCTTGCTGTCTTCCACGAGCACGGACGCAATAATGTCATCCGGATCTCCAATCCGGCCCAGTGCAGGAACATTGCGGTAATCTACGAAAAGCGTCACTTGGGGGCCAATACACGACGCGACTCGGTGCGCACCATGAATGTGCATCCATCCTTGCTGGATCTGGACGGCGCCGTTGGTCCAAATGTCATCGGCACCCTCGCGTAGTGCTCCTTGGACTGCTTCGTGCAGAAGGGGACGGAAGCGTGCTGAGAAGGTGCTGGTGAGCGACGTTCTGGACGTGGATGTATGGCACAGACGCACGGTTTTCAACAAAGTCGTTTAGTCCGGCGTCGACGTCTTCGGTCGTGGCTTCGGTGACGGCCGGAAGCCAGCCGAGGATGGTCGCTGAACGGGGTGATGGGGGAGGAGAGGAAAGGAAAGAGAGGGCATAGACGGAAGGATTTGGATCATCAAGGAGGTGGTAGAACAAGTCTGGACGGGAGGGGTCAGCGAACGGAGGGTGGGAAGAGGACCACCGGCGGAGTGGGGATTGAAGGGGGGTTATCCGGACATGGGGGCGAGCAGGCGGTAGAGCAGAACGGAAGGGAATCCGGGCAGCGGAAAAGACGCGTGGTGAGAGCAGTCGGACAAGTTGTGACCGCATGACAATGCCCTGACACTAAATTGGGACCAGTGATGAAGTCATTGACCCGTGAGAACAATTACATAATGCACTATACAGCACCACCAAGCCCCCCAAAGACACGAACACCCGTCTCCTTCTCCTCAGCCACTTCGACCGACAAACAGGTGCGTCCCCTGTTCCTATAAACCTGCATATACTCACCCCACATTTGCAGAATGAGAGACAAGTGGAAGAAAAAGCGTTCTCGCAGACTCAGACGTAAGCGCAGAAAGATGAGAGCCCGTTCCAGTACGTGCCCTATCATCCCTGCCGTCAACATGTACCTCATCGCCTTTCTTTCCAACAGAGTAAACGACACGTTGGAGTCGAGCTCGTGCAGTCGGGGCGCCTGCTTGAGTTGAACACAATAATGTGCAGGCGGCCGCGGTCACATCACATTGCACGCACGCTCTCCTACTCTTGGGAACTCTTGAGGGACGGTGCCCCTTCCCCTCTCTTGTTGGGACTCGCAGGAGGGGGGAGGGGGGGACTGTACGGTCGCTATTTGGAACATTGTATCCTTGGTTTACGAATGATGATAAACTCCTCCATGCCGAAATTTCTTGATTCCTTGTCCTTCCCTGAGTTTATCCGTTCAGATGAGTGCCATGATCCGGTGGTTTCAGAGTCACAGCCGCAGCTGATCATCTTCCGACCTTGTTGGTCTGGCGCCTACACAATATGTACTTTTTATCTCGTGCCTGTTCAAAGGCTTGGCAGTAAACTAGTACTGTGGTGGTGGAGAGGCATCACAATCATCTGAACTTGAACCTCAGCCTATTGTGCTTAATGACTACACGCATTCGCAGGCGAACTGGGCCAACACAAAAGTACAAAGACGACGAAACAACATCATTTGCTTTTCGACGCAGTAGGCTGTGCAGGCTGCCACTTGACAGGATGCTTATTGTATGCAGGCCAGGGTGGAAGAACGACCTATAAGCACCTACGGTCGGCGCTCCGGTTCAGATTGAAGTAAGTGACATGCGTACCAATGCGAGAATGACCGTGCAGAGAGTAAACGTTCCCATCGTGACGGACAGCGATTGCAGTGCGAAACCGAGTATAAAGGAGAGGATCTATGCACAGTTGAACACGCAGCATCTCGCGCAGACCCGAGCGACTTACGGTGCTCGCGATGAGTACTATGCGAACAATGTCGTCCACTTTCTTCTGGCCATGAAAGTCCTGCCTTGCGTCAGAAAGAGCTAACCAATGATAAAATACACTCACGATTTTTCCCTCGAGAAGGTCCTTGAAAGACGGCATGAGTGTACTGACAACGTTAAAGTTGAAGTTGGTGTAGTGGAATGAGCGTAGTGGGAATTACGTAACGAATTCGTTACTTGTGTTCCCGCAACGATCATGAAGCGCGCCGGCACGTCTACTTCGAGCCACAAAATCATCCTCAAGCCTGGTCTCGGCCGTGGAGGTGCCACCATCATCACACGTCGCTCCGCCACACCCGCTGTCCAGACGCCCGCCTCCTACCCCGAGGACGCAGACGATGCAGACGAAGACGACGTACACGCGAAGCGTGAAGAGTCCGAGGGCGTCCTAGACGAGGAAGAGCCTGCCGTCGAGGGTACAGATGTGGATATGGAGGGTGAGGGTGAGCTGGAGGGGGGCGCAGACGACGGGCATGATGCCGCTCGAGGGCGCGGAAGACCGAAAGGGCGCACGCGCGGGGGGAATCCAGCATTAGCTTCCAGTACACCTGCAGCGCGTGTTAGGGGGAAGGGCCGTGGTCGCGGTAGAGGGCGGGGTCGCGGAAAGGGCCTTACGGCCCGTTTCTCGGGCGAGGGTGGTGAGGGAGAGCTCGACGGAGAAGAGGGCGAGGAAGGCGGACGTGCGTGGCGCAGAGTTGGAGACAAGGTGTGTTACATCGAGGGCGACGAGTTCGTCATGGAATCGGATGAAAAAGGCGACCAAAAGATCGATATAGACGGAAATTTGCTCGACGGTGAGTGTTCATCTTGCTTCGTGTCGGATTCTCCTGGTCTGACCGAGCTCTAGGTCGACGGTTCAAATGTAGTACCTTTATTCTCCCTGATCGACATCCAACACGACAGTATATGCTTGCGATTGATGCTGCGCGTTCCTCGGGCTTCCGAGACTCATTATATTACTTTCGTCGTAACGCACTCGCACTCAAACTCGGCGCCTCGCAACAGGAAAAAGAGGCTCTCATACAAGCTGGAAAGCTTGGTGCACATCTCAAGACACGCAGCGTCACGTTGGTCACTGCACGAAGCGCGTACAAACTGCATGGCGCTAAAATGATCATCGGTGAGTGGGTAATGTGTGTTCAGCCGTGCGCAAATTAACTGTCAGCCCTCCTCAGATGGACGTTGGGTCACGGACGATTACTACGAAGATCGTGTACTCGCCGAAATCACCGCCAAAGGTCTTTCACCCGGAGACTTTGTCGGCGAGCTTCCGGATCCACTCGCTGCTTCTGCGAGCAACGCACCTGCTACCTCTGCCCCAAGCCAATTGTTTTCAGGAACGAACCAAGGTGTATACCGTGCTGGTGGCCCAACCACGCTTTTCGGTGGGTCGGGGTGGGGTCCATTCAGTGACGGACCGCACAGCGCGGTCAGAAAGAGCCTGCTGACCCGAGAGGGTCTCACGAAGGAAAACTGGATGATGGAAGCCGCTCGTAGAGTTCACGAGATGAACGCAGAGTGGTCCAAGATGCGGCAAGAAGCGAGGACTCCATGCGGGGGCATCTCGGAGGGTGGTTCTGGAAAGGGGAAAGAAAAGGAAGATGTCAACGGCGCGGGCGCGATGGATGTGGATGGCGAAGGGGATGCAGGGCAGAAGAAAAAGACGGACGAGGTGGAACTTCCACTGGGTGTTTACGAACCCCATACGGGCCTCGTTCATTGTAAGTTCTTCGCATTTATATGTCTTGGCTGACCGGTCGTTCATGTCGTTCTTCTCGGATAGATCGAACAGATACGCAGCCAACGAGGTATCGCTGGGAACAAGTCGCCCCTCGGCGCATTCTCGGTGGTACCAAGGTAGGGAATGGCGCATGGGCTTTGGCTTGGGTGGACACATGTCTCGAGTTGCCGGGTCGGAATGACCTGGACCCGTTCGCGACAGAGAGAGAGGGGTTGATAGCTTCTTTGAGCTAGTGCTCCGATATAGCGCCGACTTGTTGCCGCGGTTCGTCGCACTACGGAATGGTATTCACTTTTTTGGCAGTTCCACGGCCCAGGGTAACCCCAAGGTTCGGCGGTTTCTCGGCGTCCGCTGGCACACAACGAGTCTGTTTGATTCTATATTCAAGTGTACGGTGATGAGTGGGCGTTGAACAAGGACGGCAAGTTCGAGCTTTCGGATATTCGGTGAACCAGAATGGTCCGAGATGCGGCAACCAGTGAGCACCGTATTGGCGAGCCCGGTTCCAGAGGGAAAGGAAAGGAAGAGGCTAACGATGTGTTTGCAAACTCCACACCTGATGTACATTGTGCGTTTGCATTTGTATCGTCCGTCGTTGAATCTTGATGTCGTTCCTCAGACCATGCACATATGCAGCCGACGAAGTATCGGCTTGTTCTCAACCGTAATCAGGGTAGTGAATGGCGTAAGTATGGGTCCTGTGAACTTTCAGATAATCTGTTCTCGTCGGTGTGTGCATCTGTATTTCTGAGGTTCAGCATCTTCCCAGTGACCAGCCAACTATGCTCCGAGTCGTCCAGGTTCATCTGCGTCAGACTGCCAAACGAGGGCCAACGATCATCGTGCAACTTTATACGTTGACAAATTTGTCACTTACTGTAAATACTGAGCCAAGTCCAATCCGGAAGCTGCCGCGCTGGCAAGGCAAACGAGACGAATGCAAGAACTGAAATGAACGATCGACGACGTCAAAGATGTAAGACAACCCATAAAATTTATGCAGTTCTGCACGGGAACAATACGATGCCTGGCCATTGGTCAGGGCACGGTGGTTCCGCTTGCCGTTGAACAGGACAGCTCCCTCAGGGGTGTAGTCAAGGACAGGCAAGAAGAGGTGGTACCTCTACCGTCTGTGAAACCGCTTAAAAGCCATGCGGCGTCCTGCCCCATGCCGTGACATCATATCAGTGAGTGGCGGTCAGGTGACGCAGTTCGGATGCGAACTCGACTGATCTTGCATCCGGTGCCTACTGGCCGACGACTTGGCCAGCGCGCTACGTACCGGGCCGAGGTCCAGGACACTGAGGTATGATTTGAGTTGTTTTTAGTTGTTTTTCTTCTCTGACATGAATTGACAGGAAATTTTACATTTTGACAGATTGTCATTTCGCTGTCCCTTTGAACTGTGGCGCGCTCTGCCTGTCATGATTGAATGAAATTGTATCAAGGCAGCGTTGGACATGTTGCAAATTGACAATAACCTCGGCGGTGCCAGTACAGTGGCAGCAGCTGGCAGAGGCTGGCTCAATCCCGCTCTGACCACTCAGCCGGACGGATCGAATCAGAGGCTAGAAATCGACGGACTCGACTTTCCCCCTTAGCTCTTCCTCACGTGGTCCATCGATGACGATTGAAATATTGACAACCGACTTAGCAACAGGTATTTTATATTATGACGCCAGCCTTACATGTCACAACATGATTGATGTCCACATGGCTGCCAACCAATCCCTGCAAAGTCTATAAAAGCCGAGGGCTTGCTGCGCTGGTTTCGCAGCCTTTGATCCGACATCTGCAATTTTTTGACCATCCATAGGTCGACGTTCCCTCTCACACTATGCGCTTCAGTTCTACTATTGTTTCTAGTTTCTTGTTCGCTTGCGCATTCCTGGTGAGTCGCCATCTCGAACGGTGCAATCGTGGTTCATTGACTGCGTCGAGCAGTCCAACTTGGTCAGCTCTGACATGCTCGCCAAGTCTATTTACGAAATGAATCGTGATGTTTGTCGTCAATCTTATGGATGACGCCTTGCTTTATCTCATCCTGGCTTCTTCCGACAGGGAGCCCTTCACTCCATTCGTGCCACTTTCCATGCCCCACTTTCCTTCGGTCCAAGTTCTTCCGGTGCTGATTTTGGGATCTTCATCGACGATCCTTATAAGAGTGGCGCTAGCCTTCTGGCTTCGGTCAGCTTTGGTCACAGTGATGATAATGAACCGTTTTGGACTGGTAAGGAGACGCTAGACCAGGCATCCGTGGCCAATCTCACTTTTTCCCCTTCTCTCTCGTATAGCTTGGTATCAGTGGGTTGGGGGAGGCCCGCTCGAGGGGATCGCAGACTTCCCCATCTCTGTTGGGGAAGAAATCGCTCTGACTATCACCACTCATTCCTCAACATCCGCCACTGTAATATTCGACAATATCTCCCAAGGTCACCGCTTCAGCAAGCGGCTCAGCTCTTCCAATGGCCTTCGCTTGGCGGAAGCCGCGTGGTTCATTGCAGCAGGTGATAACGGTGTATTTCCCAACTTTGCCACAATGAATGTTACGTCCGCCATGGCCATCGCTGCTCCGGATCATACTTTATATGCTAACGGTGGCAATCTCTATCCCATGGAGAGCAATGGCAAAGCTCTCATTTATGTCTCGCCCGACGGGTTTTGCGACACTTGCCTCATTTTCCAGCAGGTGTCTTAGGCGCACGAGCGCGCAGAGATGGTGGCTGTTAGAGATGAATGAATGCTGATTATTTCGTTCGTCCTATCTCCTTCGTATGTTTCCCGGGCCATTTTGATACCCTGTCCGAATACTTGCTGTCTTGTTTTCTCTGTGTTTCTGAGAAGAGGTGGTTGAAACCCGATCGACAGTCTTTACTTGGTTACACATGTTAGTTTCCGTTCATCGTGGTTACTACCTGTTGGGAATGGACGTTCTTGCGTCGCCAATTATAATGTTGGCATTTTACAAACTGGCTGCGCACTGAGTGTGTGACATACAGGCGACGGATACAGTGGGATATATGACATCTTATCAGTGAGTGGCGGTGAGGTGATTACTACCTGCAGCTCAGCTAGAGACGCTGCTCGAATGCGAACTCGACTGATCTTGCGTCTGGTGCCTACTAGCTGACGACTTGGTCAGCGCGCTACGTACTGGCCCAAGTCCAGGACACTGAGGTGTGATTTGAGTTATTTTTGGTTGTTTTTCTTTCTCTGATATGAATTGACAGGGAATTTTAGATTTTGACAGACTGTCGCTTCGCTGTCCCTTTGAACTGTGGCGCACGCTGCTTGTCGCGGTTGGATGAAAGTTTATCAAAGCAGTGCTGGACACGTATTGTGAATTAACAATAACCTCAGCGGTGCCAGCACTGTGACAGCAGCTGGCCAAGCCTGGCTCAATCCCACTCTGACCAGTCCACACGAAACGCCACCAACCGATCCTCGTGAAGTCTATACAAGCTGAGGACTTGCTGGCGGCTGGTTTTGCAGCCTTCGATCCGACATCCGCAATTTTTTGACCATCCATAGGTCAACGTTCCCTCTCACACTATGCGATTCAATTCCGCCGTCGTTTCCAGTTTCTTGTTCGCTTGCGCATTTCTTGTGGGTCGCCATCTCGAACGGTGCAATCGTGGTTCATTGACTGTCGAGCAATCCAACTTGGTCAGCGCTAGCTCTGACATGTTCGCCAAGTCTATTTGCATAGCAGATGCTGTTTGTCGTCAATCTCATGGATGACGCCTTGCTTAATCTCATCCTGGCTTCTTCCGACAGGGAACCTTTCAATCCATTCGTGCCACTTTCCGAGCCGCAACTTCCTTTGGTCCAAGTCCTTCTGCTGCTGATTTTGGGATCTTTATCGACGACCCTAATGAGAATGGCGCCAGCCTTCTGGCTTTGGTCAGTTTTGGTCACTACGATAATAATGGACCATATTGGGTCGGTAAGGAGATGCTAGACCAGGCATCCGTGGCCGATCTCACTTTTTCCCCTTCTCTTTCGTATAGCTTGGTATCAGTGGTTTGGGGGAGGCCCGGTCGGACGGGTGCCAGACTTCCCCATCTCTGTTGGGGACGAAATCGTCCTGACTATCACCGCTCATTCCTCAACATCCGCTATTGTAATATTCGACAATATCTCCCAAGGCCACCACTTCAGCAAGCAGCTCCGCTCTTCCAATGGTCTTCGCTTGGCGGAAGCCGCGTGGTTCATCGGAAAAGGTGATAACGATATATTGCCCAACTTTGTCATGATGAATGTTACATCCACCGAAGCCATCGGCACTTTTAATGGTCGGCGTGTACATGATGGTGGCTCGTGCAATTTATATCCCATGGGGGAAAATGGCCAAACTCTAATTTCTGTCACGCCTGACGAATTTTGCGACGCTTGCCTCATTTTCCAGCAGGAGTCTTAGACGCACGAGCGTGCAGGAACGGTGGCTGTTAAAGATGAATGGGTGCTGATTGTTTCGTTCATCCTATCCCCTTCGTATGTTTTCCAGGCCATTTTGATACTTCGTCCGAATATTTGTTGCCTTGTTCCTGGAAAAAGGTCGTTGAAACCCGATCGACAGGCTTTACTTGGTTACGGACGTTAGCAGTAGTTTCCGTTCATCATGATTACTACCTGTTGACAAGGGACGTCCCACGTTGCCAACTAGTTGGCACATTACAAACTGGCTGTCACGGCACCATATGGGTTCAAAGGGACGATGTAGACATATGATCTGGGGTTTCCGCGAGTACGTGATGAGCACAGGATGACTAGACAATAGACGTAAGGTGTCGTTTGATCAGACGGCCAATGTAATCAGCCTATATGGCTAGGAGTACCTCGAAGACGGGCCCCTGACGACGTTTTACTGCTTTGTTTGATCCCTTTCTTGGAACAAGTCCAGTCGCACCCCACATTGTACGGCGTCAAAGAACTGTAAGGAACAACCTGCAGTTTGTCCAATTGTGCACCGTTATCTGCCCCAGATTAGAACAAACGCGCAGAGTGAGACAGACTAGGATAGCAAGAACCGCTTCAAATAATCGATCGTCGCAGCATTCACGTACTCGATCACGCTCTTCTGCCTGTACCCTAGACCAAGCCAGATTCCCATGAGCGACAGAAGAACACGATCCACGCCAGCTAATCCTCACCGTGTCCTTCGCCTTCACAGATCACCAGCTGCCCCTGTCCTCCGGGTGTGCCTCGCACAATCTTGTACATGGACACAGCCTCGTGTACCGTCACCCGTGTGTCCGTCTCGCCGTGCGTGATGAACAGAGGCACATGGATCTTGTCCGCACAGTTCAGCGGAGAGATCCGTTCCAAGAATGCTCGGATGACGGGGTCCGACTCGTCCCCGTATTCGAGACGTCTGTTTGCGCGACGCACGGGGGCCGTGTTCTCGAGGAACGTGATCCAGTTCGCAATCCCAAAGTTGGCCACGCCGCATCTGAGCTTGGAGGAGTAGTGCGTGAGGGTTGCCTTGGATGGGCTCGGTTAGACGGCATGCGACATCATGGTTGAGTCAACTTACAAAGACCATGTATCCGCCATCTGGGCGCAGCAATGTTAAGCGTGGGTCAAGCGTGGAATAAATGGGTATTTACATGAACCACCCATGACTGCGATCCGTGATGGATCCAGTTCTCCGGTAAGTCCAGATCCGATGTGTTCGATCAATGCGTTGATGTCTCTGACATAGTCCTTGTAGATAAACATGGAAAGAAGTGACTGCGTGACACTCACTTGACTGCATCCTCGCGCTTCTCGACGTCGTCCAATGACATGTACTTTCTTCCATAACCTGAACTACCTCTTACGTTCGGATAAATCACGGCGATTCCCAACTCGTTTAAAAGATAATCATGAGTTGCACTATGTCTCGTCGTCGGTTGTTTGGAAGCGGAGTGTTTGGACTCACGTCTTATACCGTACCGTGGCTTGCGACTCAGGGCCACCATGGATACCGATGACGACAGGAGCCTTGCTCCTTCCCGCGTCTGGATGGTAATACATCGCAGGAACCTCCAAGCCGTCAAAGCTTTTGAACCTGATCAACTTTGGCGCGACAGCCTTGGGCATTTCGGGCGCCGCCGCCTGAACGTAGGGTGTCAGCGCGACATCAATGTATGTGTTGCCATTCGGGTCACGTCTGAGCCTCTCCAAGTCCAAGGTGGCCCCTCGGACGAACCCGCGGGATCGGTGGGATGCAAGACAGAAGACGAGCTCATAAGGATGTCCATTTCGCCCATTGTGAATGTAGGTGATCCATCCTTTTTCCCATCCAAGCTTGACCTCGACCACGGTGTTCCCATTTCGGCCACTGAGAGGCATAGCGTATAGAGTGCTCCAACCTTCCACATTCGCTGTGAAGTAGATACAGAGTTCTGTGACTCCGAGATGCCCCACTTCCCACGGGATGGGTTTCAGAACGGGGACAGAGGCATCTAGGTTGGGGGTAGTGATATGTGTGACCGTCCGCTGATTGATGTCGTATGATACAACGGCGTCGAAGTCACCGTATGCATTCGTGACGATATATGCTACATGGGGGCTGGTAGGGTCTAGCGAGAAGGATCCATACATCGTTGTCACTTCTTCGCGTTCGGTAGCTCCCGGAAGAATGATACGTTCGGGCTTCCCTGGTTCTGAACCAGAGATGTCAACCACGAACAGAGGTTGATAAACGTTTCCATAGGCGCGTGAGAGAAGCAAGTATTGATCGTCGACCGAGATGGACTGCGTGACCCATCGTTCGGTCTTTCCGTCCCGAAGAAGAGGGGTGATCAACTTGGAGGGAAGGCTAAAGGGAATCGAGTCACAGGTGGCCCCCGTGTCGGAGCCAATCAAACGCGTCAAGTAAGCAAGTGTATCAGTGCCATTTTCCTTGTTGGAGACGAACGCCATCAGTCTGAGAATATCCGTGAGGGCGCATCAGCAGTAAATAGAATGAGACCGACCTGTTGGATGGCGATATTATGGTACTGTTATATCTATAGTCGTCGTGAGTCAATCTCTCGATGCGACCTTTACCAGGGCTGTTATCCAGTTCACCGTCGATCTTTGGCAAGACGTCTTCGCAAAGGGTGTCTTCCCAGTAACGCCTGCGCGATGTTAGACGCAGAAGCGGTATCTATCAACCATGTACACGTACCAAAGCTGAAAATGCTCGTTTCCATTGAAGTCCATGGACATGATTGCACCACCTGGCCTGTAAACACCTCGCCAATCCTCGCCAGCAATAGGCCTGAACGCAGATATAATCCGACCAGATCCGATGTTGAAATGTGTGAGACGCTCCAGCTCGGTGTTAGCCGGGTCAGTTGAGATCCTGTAAACTTGGGACACTTGGGCATCTTCTGGCCGATGGGAGAGGAAGATGCCACCAGGCACCTCTCCTCTGGGAGTCTTCACGGTACACTCAAAACCGTACAGGCCGAAACCTGGTGATACATCCATCGATCATGACATCCGAACTACATGGGGCGATGATAAGGAGGATTGGTACACACCTCGTGCGGCGTCTTCGTAAGCCCTCATGCCAGTGAAGATTTCCTGAGGAACATCTGGAACGTTGACCGCTTTGATCTTGTCAGCGGGCCTGGTAAAATCCAGGTCGCCATAATCGACGGGGGTAGTCATGTTCAAGTTTGACGACCGGGGGAAACGGCGCTCTAAAAACTGACAGGTGGAACCCACTGGGACCGTTTATATAGCTGTTCGATGAACTCAAAGAGGAACAAACCCACGCGGTTGAAGTTCGTCATATGGTCTATAGACCAGGTCACGCGAGAGATAAGTACATCAGTTTTAATTTGGATGACGTTCAGTACCCAACGGTTGGTGCCGAAAACATGAGGCAATCGAACATGCGTGGACTGCACTGATAGGAGGCAACGTGTAAGTATATATTGCAAGGAGGGCATGGCGACCACACCTTGATTTTTGACTCCCTTCATAGCTCTGCCTCGTCGACGACATGGTCATCCCCGAAAGCCGTGGATCCAAGGGTGCGAGCTAACAAGTTGAAGGTTGTGTTGATGCTAACCGTCGGATAAGAGCCCCCTCGATGGACTGAAATTAGCACTGGCATCAGCCCGATACGCGCCATGGCGTTTACAGGGAACGGGGAGTACCTCGTGAGCGGGGACAAAGAGGCGGTTCAGATGTGGCGAGTGACAGACAGCCAACTGATAGGAACGATGAAAGCAAAGGACGTCCGGGCTGTCGCAGTCTCGAGGGACGGTAGATGGATCGCGGCGGGGAAAAGCTGGGGCGAGACGACAGTGTGGGACAGCCAGATGGCGTTCGAGGAGGTCCTCACGCACAACTCGGACGGCCACACCGTCACGAGCGTCGATTTCTCGCCCACCGACTCGACGCGTCTCGTCTCTGCATCAGGAAACCGGAAAGCCTACGTCTGGGACGTCACGGCCCGCAAAAAGCTGGCTTCACTCGAACACCCTTACTGGGTGGTCGCCGCCAAATTCTCCCCGCATGGCGACCACATCGCGACAGCTACCTTCCGTGTCGGCCAGAAAGAACCTGAGGTTCGAGTCTACGACGCTCGCAACCTCGGCAACCCGCCTCTCCGAGTCGTTTCGAAGGTTACCCCATACTATAACACTGGTCTTCTCTGGTTGGACAACAGAAACATCTCGATCCTGTCCAACAACGCAATCCACCGAATCGATCTATCCACCACACCACTGACACCTTCGGAGTGGCAGACGGTCGACGATAGCAACTACCCGTGCATCGTGTCACCGGAGTCTGGGGAATTCGTCTTATACTCTGCGGGTTGTGACATCGCGTTCTTTAACATAGCGGCGTCGGAAAGCACCCGACAACAGTGTCCCACTGAGCTCCCCCAAGACGCACAGTCAATCGCACTTTCTCCAGATGGTCGGTTTCTCGCTGTCGGTGGAGGGGATGGGAAGATCCTCGTCAGAAGTCTGGTCGCCACACACGAAAAACGGGCACAAACAAGGGGGACGAGGTCATCGAGGACTCGAGTTTGAAAGTTTCTGCCCTCGCCAGCTGATTCCTATTGCCGTACCTATATCTTTTTTCTTTTCCCCGAGACCCATAGCATATCATAGTTGAACGTTGAACGCTGACATGGTAGTCCGTGGGAGACCCACTCAATCTTGACAATGTTGGACTCCAACGTTGTGCACTTGCATGCAACGTCGTCACCGGTGGCATCGTCCCCGCGCATTAAGCCCGCTCCCAAGTCATCCAAGATCCCGCTCGTCTTTTCTTACACTCCCAGCGACGACGGGACAGATGAGAATCTACTAGTCCTTCTCCATGGACTTGGTGAGCATCACTTTTCCGTCCACGATCTCTTTGTCCAACGCAACTCAGGAGATACGCACGTACCCTTTGCAAAGCTTGGTCAGTCGCTCCATCTCCCGCAGACAGCTGTCCTCGCACTTCGTGCCCCTGAACAGTAATCATGCACGTTCATCAAGACTGAGCAGTGATGCTGAGCAACCCGTCCACAGGATTCCGTATCTCTACGAACAAGCCTTTCAGTGGTACACGTCCTTTGATCCGCTCGGCGAAATCATCCAACGACCGAATCCAACCCCGGCGCTCGAGGTCATGGCCAAGGTACTCGATCATCTCGTCGTAGAGTGTACATGGCCTCCCCACCGCATCCATCTCTTCGGTTTTGCCCAAGGGGGCAGTGTCGCTGCAGAAACTACGCTAACGTGGTGGAAGAACGAGCTCGCGAGGACAAAGGGGACATCCAGCCCGGCCCAGAAATCAGATTCGTCGTCTCGTTATCTGGGTTCAGTTGTTTCTATATCTGGCCCACTTCTTTCTTATCCGACACTCGCCGCACCTTGTCCGACGCCCCTCCTTTTGTTTTCCCGGGGTTCTGTGACGAAGGACATATCCGCTGCATTTTCAAAAGGCTTCGCGCATGTGAAACAGGTTGTGAAACCTGGGGGTCAAGGAGAGGAGAGCATGCCACGTTCCCGAGACGAGTGGGGGCCCATTATGCAGTTTTGGAGCGAGATGTTGGGAAAGAGGATGGGGGATGGACTTTATGAGGTAATGACTGGCACAGCAGCTTGAATGCACAGTTAAATGTCTCATCATCGCTTGCCGTTTGGAGTTACCACCGAAGTTGCACTCGTGCATAATTCTAAGTCAGCTCGTGACTTACTGGTGCGAGTGGTCGCTGTGATCCAGGCAGTGAATCTGGGAAACGTCAAAAAATCAACAAATTCTATCGACTACAAAGGACACCCTAGCGAACTTCAGAATAGCGACCAACGTGCTAAAGGACTTGCTGCCCCGCAGAGAGGTGTTCAGAATCCATACGGCGCAACCCTCCTGATACATCTGGGATGTGGCCGGATCCATTCGTCGGTGACAGGCGGGAACAATGGGCCGATATACGGAATCTTCTCTGCCCCAGGAAAGCCGACCGGCCATGTGGGTAGGTAGCACACCTCCTGTTTTCCATGCATGAGTTTACCGGCTGAGGAAAGCGAAAGAACTCCACGACGTACCTCTGGAGCACACGCAGGATCACACTTCACCCATTCGCCCCAGTCCAACCAGGTCATCAGATGGTCAAGTTCCTCGACCCATGCATCCCGGAGATGGGTTACCGTAGCTACGTCGGGGCATTCCTTCGTGTTTAACAACAAGTCAAGTCCTGCCTGGACCCCATCGGCCCACATCTTCGTCACCACACGGCATATCTCTCGAGTAGTCCCTCGTATAGCCTGGAGAATCAATTTCTCCGAATCAGTCATGACAGCCGGCTCGGAGTCCATGGAATACGTATGTGTCGTAGTACAGAGTCTGAAGACGGGTGCTGACCACGCAAGGTCAGACTCATCTGGCGGGCTCGTTGGGGCGACCGAGAGAAGAAGATAAGGTGTCAACATAATTCGAAGTTGGATCTGGGTATTATTGGCGATAGCAAGAACGTCGCCGGGATCGACTGCCGGGGCGTTCAGGAGATAGCGTACAAACTCGAGGTGTCGAGCATAGCGATCGACTATGACCTGGATTAATGTCGCCCAGCCGATTCCGCTAGAGAGTCCGTTTTGTCCCGTCAAGGCTCCTTCCAGCCTTGCTTTCGCGGCGGATAGATCTTCGCTGGAGATGTTTTGCACGCGATGGTCCCATCTTTCTTGACCTGCCCGCACGGG
>JBBPMO010000096.1:0-59311 GCA_038090315.1 Xanthoconium stramineum
GTGTCTTGATTGAACTTTGTTTCCTTGGCTTTTCCTCCGTCAATGACATAAACAACATCATCGATAGTGATGGACGTCTGCCGAATGCAATGAGCGGCACAAACCGAAGGGAGCTCCGACATGTACTTGCCTCTGCGACGTTTGTGGCAGCAATGATTTTCCATTTCTTTGACATTTTGAAGACTGTGCGTTGCTCTTCACTCGTAAGATTAGCGTGGAGAGGATGTATGTCTGCTTCATCCTTGATGACCACACTAGAGACGGCGGTGATACATTGGCGTATTTCTTCGACACCTGGCAAGAAAATGAGGATACCCGCTGGGGCATCCTGAGAAGAAGTGATATGTCTGACGAGCGTCGAAATTAACTAGTAGGAGAGTAAACAGATATAGTATACGCAGAAACTGCTTGCACACCTGGTAGTCAATGCGGTCTGCAGCAACGATGGCTCGAATGGATGATATGCCCCGGTTACTGACACCCTGAGATCCAAGGTTATCTTCATCCTCCTTGTCCTTTTGTCCCTTTCCAGCACGCTTGGTCCCGGAAGGAACATACTGTAGCAGGTCAATGAAGTCTTCAAGATATCTAGAAGGGGATTAGTCTGACGTAGATAATGAACATAAGGGGTGACTCACCTATCCTCGACTAGGTGTGTGAAGCCCGGAATAGTAATTAACGGGGCATTATCAAAGTACTTTATAAATATCTCATGATTGATGGTGGCAGACATCAGAACTACTTTGAGGGTGTCGTGCTTCAAGAGAAGTTCTCGCAGTTCCAGTAGAAGGAAGTCACCATCAACGGAACGCTCGTGTACCTGACGGGTAATCTGTGAAAACTATCTCATGCTTTGGACTGTTCGCTTACTTCATCCACGACGACGTGTGTTACGTTCTCTAGCTTGTCCCCGGCGCCAAGCCGCCTGAGCATGACTCCGGTAGTGCAAAATAATAGCTTGGTTCGCCTGCCTTGTTTAGCCTCACCCCTGATGGCATAGCCAACAGATCCATCATCTGCACGCTCCCCAGATACACGCGTTGCTACGGATATAGCGGAGATTCTCCGTGGTTGAGTAATAATGATAGATGCCTTCGCACCACAGCCAGTGTGAATGAGGTCATCCAATATGAATTGAGGCACTGTTGGAATGTGAAGTGTGAATAATATTAACAGGAGGGGCGTATGACGCACGCTGGGTAGTCTTCCCGGATCCTGAGATGTTTTGTAAGAAGAAGTCACTGACAGGAGATCGATAGCGTTTACCAGTCTCTCCTACGACAACAACAACTCTGTGCTTGTCCAGGGCGGTCAAGAACCCATCTTTGACGGAAAAGGCTGGGAGACGATGACGAGAAGCAAGCATCTTCGAATAAACACTTGTTTGACGAACTTTCTCGAAATCTTGTTTGACCCGTTCATCTGACCGGTCATCGTGCGTGCATCTGGGCTTCCTACGCATCGTTCCTCTATCCTCGTTATCGACAGGCCCGTCGTCCCGTACATTTTCTACGCTTGGCACGGCCTGAGGTGCAATCAGGTGCCAAACTATCGTCGACATTTCAGGCGGGCCATTCGTTTCAATTTGTGCCCAATGGTCTTCAAGGACTCGCATAGCTGCGATCAGGAAACCTTCACCTGGTTCGATGAAGTCCTCTCGTCCAGTTGCATAGAGGAGCTGCGCAAGCAAGTGCAGTCGGATGTATGGCGCTACCGAGTGGGAGCCTACATACACAGCTGGGAGAGACCTATCGTTGCAAGGGTCAGGTGACAAGATAACATGAAGCTCCACAGGGCCACTGAAGAGCGGCATAACGATGTGACATGGGTCAATGAAATAAGCACCGAGTGCTTCTACCTCGTCGGTCCGGTCTCTCAGTTCATGACAAGACGACTGTAGATCCGCACTCGTTTTGAACAACTCTCCTGTGGCCATGCCTACGAGTTTGCGAGAAAGTGTGGAGATCAGTGACGCTAAATTTCCAGCCAATCTGGGGTCGGTTGTGCATTCTTTGACAATATGTGCAGGGAAACCCGCTTCCTTGATTGCGAGGTCTTCAATCCATCGCTTCTTGAGGTCGTCAGCTCCAGAATGTCCGGAGACAATGAATGGATTGGAGGAATTGTTTGAAGGAAGGAAACGCTTCGGGAGCTCGGTTTCAGCGACATGTAAGAGAAGATATTCGATACAAGCTTCTAAAGGAGCCAGAGAGCTCAGTAAATGTGAGCCTAAAGGGGTATGCACTGTGAGATAGGATATGGCGTTTTGAATCTGAATCGGCTGGAAGCCCAAGCGTTGAAGTTGCTGAGTGACCGAAGGAATATCGTCTGTCGCTAGCACCGAAGGCGTTGTCTCGTGTGGCAGGTAAAATGCACTGGCCTGCAAAATGGAATGAAGACATACGAACAGAAAAACAAATAACGAAATTCTCCCCTTCTTGATAGTGTCTTCCACGAGATCACGTAGTGTGCTCGACATTCTCACTTCAGGCGCTTGAGCGAACTCAGGCGAAATCGAAGGTTTGTGGGTATCTCCCCGAACACCAGTCGCTTTCTCTTCTTGCTTCTGAGCGGCTTTTGCTTGTCTCTCCTGCACTTCCTTCCGCGCAGCGAACGGATCGGCGTCGTACATCCATCTTTGGTGCTCCGGCGCAGCTTTGTGTTGGGCAGCCAGTTCGGACCAATACTCTCGAGGTCCAGGAGGTAGAACTCGATTGAGTTGCATTCCGTTACAAAACTAATGCGGTGGGGGAAAAAGTTCAACTTACGCGAAGGAAGCACAACGAAGATACGAACACGATACAGCGCATAGGTTGCGCCCCAATGGCGCGCCTCCAGGGCTGTAGGTCGCGTATAGGGAGGATGTGGCTCAAATCGAACAGTCTCCTTCTGAGATGTTTTTTTATCGATTCTGCTCAGTGATACGACAAATGTCCAGCCTTCGCCATGTTGTCGCTGGAGGTCTGGTGAGATACGCTGAGCTCCAAAAAGAAAGACGCTTTACGGTATCGACGATCGGCTTCTCCCATCCATTTTTCTGGCACCTAAACGAGTGATCGAACACCGATAGAAACATGGTGATGCGTGAGGCGTTGTAGAAGGACGTGCAGCTTAGAACGCAAGCTGGATGCCCCGCCATGCACGCAGCTGCAGTCACCCCTCATCGGCTGTATTGCATGCAGGTGCCAAAGCTGCGTGCACTGTGGGGCTCACAGTGAAAGTGCGCGCGCTAGAAAAAGACAGACCTTTCGTGGAGAAGGCTTAACGGGTACTTTGATCCTGGAGGGAAGAGCGGTTTATCCTCCGATGGTGTAGTGTGTGGTGTAGATGACTTGGCGGAAGTCTTTGACGAGTTTCCGGCATTTCCAGATTTCACAATGCCCTTCCCAGAGCGCGGGGCCATTCAATCAAGACGCGTACCTCGAAGAACTGGAAGTCCGAGTGGCAGAGCTAACTTCAGACTCGTTACGTCAGCAACTCATCGTTGCTCGCAAACTACCACCAATGACTACGATGGCAGACGACCTGTACAACCTCGAGCTCCTCTCCTTGATCGCTAGAATCACGCAGGAAGTTTACAACTATATCGCAGTCAACGACAAAGTTCTCGCCGAATATGTCGTCAGTCTTCACGAGCAGTCGACTTCTCTCAACGACTTCAAGGTCAAACTGAACGGTGCTCTTCCGGACTCTGCCATCGAAAATATAGACCGCCTCATTCTCAGCTTGCACCCGAAGCATAAAAAGAAGTCAAAAGAACTTGCAAATATTGTTGCCGGTTCTCATGTTGACAGTCAAGTCGAGACGGACAAGCAAAAGCGTCTCTTCCCCAGCCTTTCTTTGCCAGATCAGGAACCAAGCAAGGATGTTCTGATGCAGGAGGTGGATGACATGATGGCGCAATTCGAAGGTGCCGCAAAGAAGAACGTTCAGGTTGAGAACACAGAGGAAAGCCAAGCCTTGCCCCGACGAAGGGATCGGTCTCGGTCTCAGTCACCCCGCAGACGGAGTCGCAGTCCAGATAGAGGTCGTTCACACGATACAAGGAGGGATTATAGACGTGGAGGGAGGGACCGAGTGCTGCTTGATGACCGTCCGGTCTTATTCAAGATTTACAGCGGCCGAATTTCGGGCTTGAAGGATTTCGGGGCATTTGTGCAGCTCGAGGGCGTTTCTGGGCGTGTGGAAGGTAAGCAGTCCTTGCAGAACGATTCTTCTTGTTCTGACTTTGGGATAGGCATGGTGCATGTCTCAAACATCCAGCAAGGTGCTCGTGCAAATTCTGCTTCGGATTTACTTAGCAGAGGGCAACAGGTTAAAGTCAAAGTCATGAGTGTTGCTGGGAATCGAGTTGGCCTTTCCATGAAGGACGTCGATCAAACAACCGGCCGCGATCTCACACCTCACCTTCGCATCAAATCTGAGGCGGAAATGGAGGACGAACGACAACGCGCTGCACGAGCCTCTTCTGGAGCGAACGCCGTACCTTTGCGCTCTCGGGACGAACATCCTGTGCGGTCCGCTAAAAGGCTCACGTCACCTGAACGGTGGGAAATCAAGCAGCTCATATCATCCGGCGTCATAGATGCTTCAGAGTACCCCGACTTGGATGAGGATTTCAGCAATCCAGTGGCACGTGCAGAGGTGGAAGAAGAGTTGGACATCGAGATTCGAGAAGAAGAACCACCTTTCTTGGCTGGGCAGACGAAGCGCACCCTTGATCTAAGTCCTGTCAAGATCATCAAAGCACCAGACGGTTCGTTAAACAGGGCAGCTATTGGTGGGGCGGCACTGGCGAAGGAGCGACGAGAGCTTCGTCAACAAGAAGTAAATGAACGCGCGGACTCTGAGGCTCGCGACTTCAACGCTCCATGGCTGGATCCCATGGCCAAGGATTCCGAGAAAGTCTTTGCACAAGATCTTAGAGGCCATCTCAGGGACCAAAAAGCAGGAGAAGTTCCAAAGTGGAGGGAGTCGACATTTAACAAGGCGACGACATATGGTGAAATCACGACACTCAGCATCCAAGAACAACGGAAGAACTTGCCTATATACAAGCTCAGGGATCCGTTACTTCAAGCCATTGGTGATGTAATACTGTTTTTCCGGGAAGTAATGAAATATTGACTCCTGCTGCAGCACCAAGTCCTCATTGTCGTTGGAGATACTGGCTCTGGGAAAACAACTCAAATGGTTCAATACCTTGCCGAAGCAGGGTACGCTGACAGGGGTCGCATTGGCTGTACGCAACCCCGTCGTGTCGCTGCAATGTCTGTAGCAAAACGTGTCGCAGAGGAAGTTGGTTGTCGTCTTGGTCAAGAGGTTGGATACACCATCCGTTTTGAGGACTGCACTAGTCCCGAAACGAAAATCAAATACATGACGGATGGAATGCTGCAGCGAGAGTCGGTGATCGACCCTCTTTGTAGTCAGTACTCTGTGGTTATGTTGGACGAAGCCCATGAGCGTACTATCGCTACGGACGTCTTATTTGGACTCCTGAAGAGTGAGCACTTACGGCGGACTTGCATTTTTGCCTTGTATGCTAACCTGTTTCCAGAGGCTGTCAAGAAGCGACCGGATCTCAAGTTGATTGTCACCTCCGCGACATTGGACGCCGAAAAGTTCTCCAAATACTTCTTTGGCTGTCCCATCTTCACTATTCCGGGCCGCACGTATCCTGTCGAAATCCTATACACGAAGGAGCCAGAGAATGATTATCTTGATGCGTCTCTCATCACTGTCATGCAAATTCACCTCTCTGAACCACCCGGCGACGTTCTCCTCTTCCTGACTGGACAGGAGGAAATTGACACGGCTTGCGAAATACTATTTGAGCGGATGAAAGCACTTGGACCAAAGGTCCCTGAGCTCATGATTCTTCCTATCTACTCCGCTCTCCCTTCCGAAGTCCAGTCTCGCGTGTTCGAGCCTACCCCTCCTGGCGCTCGCAAGGTCGTGATTGCAACCAACGTCGCGGAAACATCATTAACGATACCCGGTATCTATTACGTTATCGACCCTGGTTTTTCGAAACAGAATGCGTACGATCCCCGTCTGGGTATGGATTCACTGGTGGTAATGCCCATATCACAAGCTCAAGCGCGCCAACGCTCTGGACGCGCCGGACGCACCGGTCCCGGAAAATGTTATCGGCTTTACACGGAAGCAGCCTACCGTAATGAAATGTTACCCACTTCGATTCCTGATATCCAACGAACAAATCTCGCACACACTATACTACTTCTAAAGGCGATGGGTATCAATGATCTGCTCAGCTTCGACTTCATGGACCCTCCACCTGCGCAAACGATGCTTACCGCCCTAGAGGCGCTATATGCTCTGTCGGCACTCGATGACGAAGGATTGTTGACTCGCTTGGGACGCAAGATGGCTGACTTCCCTATGGAACCAACCCAAGCGAAAATGGTCATTGCTTCGGTGGAGCTTGGGTGTTCCGAGGAGGTCCTTTCCATCGTCGCCATGCTCTCCGTCCAGTCGGTCTTCTACAGACCAAAAGAGAAACAAGCCCAGGCAGATTCGAAGAAAGCTAAATTTCATCAGCCGGAAGGTGATCATCTAACGTTGCTCACGGTATACAACGGATGGAAAGCAGCAAATTTCTCGAATCCATGGTGCTACGAGAATTTCATTCAAGCGAGGAGTATGAGACGAGCGCAGGATATTCGCAAACAACTTGTGGGGATCATGGATAGGTGAGATCGTCGGTCAGCTTGTCCGCGCCTTCAGACTAAGGACGATGTAGGTACAAGCATGACATCCTATCATCCGGGAGAGACTATAACCGCGTTCGTAAAGCCATTTGCTCTGGCTTTTTCAGGAATGCTGCAAAGAAAGATCCACAAGAGGGGTACAAAACTCTCGTCGAGGGTACTCCGGTTTACATTCACCCTTCATCGGCACTTTTTAATCGCAACCCGGAGTGGCTCATTTATAACGAACTTGTGCTTACAACCAGAGAATATTGTCACAATGTGACCACTGTTGAACCCAAGTGGCTCGTCGAGGTTGCGCCCCAGTTCTTCAAGGTAGCTGATGCCAACAAGATCAGTAAACGCAAGAAGCAAGAGAAGATCGAGCCATTGTATAACAAATACGAAAAGGCAGATGAATGGCGGTTGTCAAAAGTCAAACGCAGTGCTCGCTCTGTAAGTTTCTCTCCTTGTCAACGCATGAGTCACTTACTGAGAGCGGTGTCAGAGTCAAACATTCGGTTGATTGCTTTCCATAGTTTTTCTGGTGTTGGTCTAGTACTACGTGTATGAACTAATAGGATATTACTTGTCTCATGCTCTCTGACATCCTAACATTCATTCGATATTGCTGGTGCAATCATGCTTTTATTGGGATTGAGGATGACTCGTGTTAGCGCCAGAAAGTAGCATCTAGCCAAAATTAACGTTTATCATTACGACGACGATAATAGAGTCACTCACCACAACTGATCACCCAACAAATCTCATCGAGTCAGCATCAACATAATACTTTGCGACCTCTCCTACTCCAACAACAGGTGCAGCTGGGTCCGGGACAAGCATAAATGTTTGGAAGAACACTCTCGGCTGCCCATCTATCGATCTACTTGGGGTAGTGATAGGATGCTCCGAACTCTTGCCATGCGTGACATTCCCAGACACAGTGACCAGCAAGGAAGGAGGGCGTGATCCTGGGCACAGTTGAGATGACAGAGGATGTGGAAGAGGCGACAGGCTAGCCTGGAATGGGATGACAGTCGTAGGACTGAACTTCATGTTTCGTGCTAGGCATGTCTTGGATAAGTTTCTTGACGCCATCCACACCCTGGCACGGGTTGCCGTTCCATGTCAATGTTGATGTGGCGCGGTAGAACTTTGGCAAGTCGTCTGCTCGAGTGGGAGAGTCGTAGGTGGAGTAATAGAGACGGGTGAACTGATCCGCAGCTCTCGTTGATATATCTATGCTAAAGCAAGCCTGTCAGCAGAGATTCTAACGGGGCTAACGAGGACCTACTCGTCACGGGTGAACGCTGTGGATGACATTGTGAATGGTAGAGGGGTCACGTGCGGTATGGGGTGTGCAGTGCCTACCGTGCTGCTTCTTGGACCCTCAAGCCACCATGGAGGAAATTCGCATCGCTAGTTTCAATTGTTGGTCTGTACATCTTCTTTCGACGCTTCTTGGTCTTCTAATCACATTTCCCAGGGGTTTGAAGTACGTTTCCAAAGACCGCCATGAACGCATAGCTGCGATTGCTAGTGCGTTCTCGAGGTCCAACTACGACATAATTGGCCTCCAGGAAGTTTGGGTACAGGCAGATTACAACCAAATCCGCGATAAAGTCTCCCACAGATTGCCTTATACCAAGCTCTTCCATAGGTATGTTCCTGGCAATGTCACCCCATTTAGTCTTCATACCTGAGACACCTTTCCGCAAGCGGCGCATTGGGTGCTGGTTTGGCCGTCTTCACAAAATGGCCGATCATTGCCACTAGTATCACGCCATACTCTCTCAATGGCGAACCAATGGATGTCACCGGTGGGGACTGGTACGTTGGCAAGGCTGCTGGGAGTGTTACCGTGCTCCATCCCACCCTCGGCGAGGTACAAATATTTGTTACCCACGTAAGTCCGCCTGATAACCCTGCTCGATTTTAAGCATTTATTGTATACTCCCAGTTCCACGCCAAGGGCGGTGATGATGGCCCGGAGTATAACCGAGCCCACCGTCTAGTCAACGCCTGGGAGTTTGCAAAGCTCACCAGGCAAGCTGCAGATCTCGGGCGCTATGTTATAGCTGTGAGAAATTACTCTCTTCTAATGGTCATTTGCTTAGTTACTCCTAGACAGGGGATTTCAACAGTATCCCGAACAGCCTTGCCATGAACATAATTTGTAGTCATGCCGGATTGAGCGACTCGTGGGCAGTTTCACACCCGCACGTCCTTCCACCAAGGGGAATGATATCTCCTCTCGATGGCATAGAAAAATACGGCGTGACGGCCGACTCCCCACTAAATTCTTATCGCGACTCTGGACCCTCGGGCAGCGCAGTGGTGCGCACGTTTCAAGGCAAGCGCCTTGACTATATTCTTTTCCGTCAGCCCAGTCGTATCTCGGACAACTCGGATGCCTTTAGATTAACGTGCAGTGATTCCAAGGTCATCTTCACCGACCCCATTCCAGGGAATACTTGCTCTTATTCTGACCACTTTGGGGTGGAGGCAACGCTGATCATCATCCCACACAAAGCTCAAGAAGACGGCTCAACCGGGCACACCACCCCCGAGGATACCAATGCCCTTTGGCATACCCCTTCTGAAATGACCTCAATGACGATTTCCGAAATCCTCGGTGCGCTCCAAACTTCATACCGTATCTCTCAGGATCGTTCTCGCCGCGAGCTTGCGGTTTTCGCGCTTGGTATTTTGTCACTACTCGGCCTCATAATCGGCTCAGCTTGGGTTCCAATACCTTGGGTTAATCCCATCTTCGTATTGTTCACCGTCTTCATCGCCTGGCTAACCACAACCATGCTGTATGAGGGTTTTATCTTTGGAAACTGGGAGCGCAGAGCATTGCAGAGCGTTGTTGAAGAGTTGGAAACTCATAAGAGCGCCCTATCGTTGAACCGTTCGTAAAACGGAGTCGAACAGTACTTAAAAGTTGTCGGACTATATACCAAGTTATGTACAATGAGGGACATTGTATCCATGTAGGCTACACGCTCCAACATTATGGACACTATGAACAATAAAAGGAGACATCCACTACGTTGCCACTTGTGCTTGCCTGATAATATGACTTCTCGACGATAAAGTCCATTGTTCGATAAGAGAAGAGGTGCCCGTGTGACCACCCTTGCGCAGTCTCGGCGTCGAAGGGCGTGTCACCGAGTAACTGGATTGAGAATCGCTGATGCAGCTGCTCTCAGACACCATAGGTAAAGGTGTATCCATGCGAGGAGGGAGCGTCGATTTGACGCGACGAAGACTAGATTGCGATGAATAAATGTCGCCACTGAACCAGAAACCTCTCACCTTGTATCTGTATCGGAAGCCAGATCCGGTGGAAAGGTCGGACCCCAGCTTGGAAGACTCTGATCAACAGGAGGATTGTCACGCTTCATTTGTACCTCCGCGTCATGCCTGCCCGAAGAGGTCTCTATCCCGTCCCCACGGACCACACGTACGTTGTCGTTGTCTATATCATCATCAAGGCGTGCTTCACAGATATTGTCAAGGATCTTTGGCGTCGATGCTTGCAACCCCGGAAGCTGGCGACAAACAAACTCGCGACACGAGATAAAGGCCTCGTTAGTCGAGCTTAAGAACGGGAATGCCTGAAAAACATGAACCTAGGGAAAAGATATGAATAGGGGATGTGCAAAGACCCTCAATACATACTGCGTCCTCATACATCTCGTGTTGGACATGGACGCCTGCAAGTGATGCCTTGTGCGATAGGAGCGTAATTTCGTCCCGCAGAACTTCTGCTTCTCCGCACTGGATAAGCAATGGAGGAAGTCCCTCAAATTTACCAAAGAGTGGGCTAGCATATGGATGGGTCAGATACTCCTCTAGCCCGTCACCGAGATACATCACAACGGGATGTAGATGCGCAGTGGGTCCTGGAGTTGGGACTATATCATACGCGGCATTGGTGTCCCAGGACGGGCAACTGAGGGTAAGATCTATAACACTGTTAACTAGCATAGTAGAGACGAAGTTAGTTACTTACCAACCCAAGGTGAAAATAGGATTGCGCCCCCAGGTAGCGGGTAATTGTTGTCTCGGAGATAGAGTAACAATGCTAGACATAGGCCACCTCCTGCACTATCGCCTGCCAGGACAACATTTTCTGCGGGAACATGAAGATCTTCCGTGAGACGTAGGTATGCGCTGACTACGTCGTGTAAAGGACCCGGAAAACGGGTCTCTGGCGCAAGGCGATAATCGATGGCTGGCGGAAATGAGTCAAAGCTGTAAGATTATGCCGGATATCACCCACCAAACACGCGGGTCTCAGTGTACTTTGACATCGGTATTGTCACCATCCTCTGAGAAGCGGCACTTGAGGAGTAGTAGGCACCTGAAGCAACATGATCAACTCGTCTTTCTCAAGGTATAGAAACGACGCACCGCCATGAACGTAGAGAATGACCCTCGAGCGTCTTTTTCGAAAAGATAGACCTCCATCCAAAGAATCCTCCAAGACATTGTCCCTGGGAGTTGACTGATGGGATGATCTGTAATCACACTGCAAGGCTTGCCACAGCTTCTTCCCAATGATCCATTCACCCGAAAGTTCCCGCGTTCCCGCTTCTTTTGCATCCAGAGCTGCCAATATTCCACGAAGATTCCGCTTACGGACACGGAATGTGACAGGGGTAACCAGGGCATCTGCAGGGAGAGGGACCAAGCCTGCAAGTCCCATCACCATCCGAACCATTGTCTTGACAGCCTTTCAGACGATTGGTGAAAGAAAATAATTCAAGTCACTTACAATGTCGGCTAATGATGAGTGCCGAGATACGTCTCTCATCATACTGTTGATAACTGTCATCTCGATTCCCCATGTTCTCCGGCGGGGGCCCCAGATATGGTGAATAAGAATGTCTCGCGCAAGGGATGATGCTGCGGAGTTAGAAATCCGGAATCCACTTTCCGAAGGATGAGGAGACAAGGTTACCTTTGTTCACAGCAAAAACGGGATACTTCCACGCATTCCAAAGGTTGATGGGGTCTTGTTGTTGCAATTTGAGGGAACGATCAACCCGAGCAGACGGAGGGAAGACACCCGGGCTGTCGAAATTGCGCAGGAGATTGATCACTGATTTGTGTTGAGACGGAGCTATAGGGGGTTTAGAATTGATGCCGTCACAGAAAAGCTGTGGTGAATCTCGCAGCATGTTAAACGTGATGTTGAGGTTGGGAAAGCGGGGAGAGTAAAGTCAAGGCTGCTGTTGGTCGCTCTGGAGCGATGAGGGGGAATTCCGAAGAGGACTCCGAAGAGGATTTGTCAAACCAGACATGACAGATTGAAAACAACTTGCCTTTTTTGGATATGTTTTATACATCCTCCCCGACAAACCAGGACAGACCCGAGGCCTCTTACTAACTTGACTTACTAATCACTGATCGAGCCCGGCTGTTTAAGCAGCACTGTGGATTTCACCGACCTCAGCTCAACGGCGCATCCACAGAAACGAGCAATGGATTGGTTTTTGAACTACACTCAACCTAGTAATCATCTCCTCGGCTGACTACTTCTTTCACTGTCGGCCGTAGTAATATCGTATGTTCCTGTTTACAAAAGTCATCCCTTCGTGAACACAAAGAAAGTACAGTGCACCCACAAATTGTGCGGTCATCGCACCCTTAACGTCACACAGAGGAGGATAGTCCTGTACTATCCCTTGTTGGACAAGATGGTTCAACTGTCAGACAGCGTGAGATCGATGTGTCTTCCGGGAGTGTTTGGGCCGCACTAACCGCCAGTAGATATTTACTTTCTCCCACCCGATCAAGATACCTGCGACAGAACGGAAGTGTACCAAAGTTGCTAGTGATGGATTTAAGCAATGATTTTGCCGTTGTCAAGCTTCATATGATAATTAAGTAGTGTGCGATCAGTCAACATTTGCCTTACCGCAGCGGCACTCGAGGTGCATCCAGAATCTTTGCATAGTGCGAACAGTCGCCCTAAAGAATCGACGTCAAATTGTTGAGAACAAGGAAAAACACGAGACAAACGTTTTCTATGACACGACCTCGACCGGTTGACCCAAAAGTCTCAATAGCAAAATATTCCCCCTCTTCCATCTTGGTTTGGTCTTCATTCTTCACAAGCAACACCGATTTTCCGCCATGTATTTGGTATAGATTGATCGAATGACCGCTAAGATTTTCAATGGGTTTGACTATTACCGAGCGAAGCCAATTAAGACTCGTGTGAGCACAAAGTGAACACATACCTGGCAGTATTTTGCCGTCGACTTCGACTTCATAGGACTCCATCGTCTCTTGTATATAGCCCGCAAGTTCTCCAAGACGGACGTCTATGCCGGCCTCCTGTGTCAAACAATTTAGTAGGATTTCGATATAACAAGCGTCCCCGTCCCGTACTTTGACACCAGTGTTGGTCGCGGCTTGGACAGCCTCAACTAGCTTATCATATGTCGGCTCAAAAGTAAGAGTGAATGCAGAGTCAAGAATGCGACCTTTAACGTGAACTCCAAAGTCCACTTTGAGAACGTCACCGCGCTGTAGAACTTGTCTTCGATAAGTATCGGAAAGAACCAAACGGTGTGCGACACACTTGTGGTATCCCCGGCATTTGGAGTGTAATGAGCAGCACAATTGTTCAGGCTGAGACCCGTCGGAAAACCGACTCCAGCATCCAGACCGTTTTCTTCAACAACTGAGCGCGTTCCGTCTTCAATATACTCTGCAATCTCCGTCATGCTCAATCCTGGACGAATAAACTTCCGAGCACATTGTCGGACTTGACGGTGTACTTCTGCAGCACGACGGATGTTTTGATAGGTGATCTGCGGGTCTTCCATAACCATTTTCTCGTTGTATCGCTTTTCTTCCGATGTAACTCTCCATGCGTTGCTGCGCATCTGATAAGATAACTTGGAGCACGATGCAGGGTTTGAAAGATAACGAACTCGTCTTTGTATGACTGTATCTCGCCTTCGGGATATATACCGTTTGCGAAAATCTTGGAGAGCCCAACGCGAGGGGGATCTGTTTGCTGGACTTTCTTCTTCTTAGGCTTCTTCTTTTTCTTCTTCCGTTTCTGGCCTTGGTGCAGTCAAGAAAGCGGACGTGGAGTTGGTTCCAGAATTGCTCACCTCCAGCACTGGGCTCATCTCCGACATGCTCCTCCTCGCTCTCTGCTTCGAGATCTTGGTCATCCTGATTTGTATTTTTCTCCTCGTCCATCTTGGCGATCACTTTGGGATCGGAGATCATGTTTCCCACAGGAACGAGAGCCAGGCGACACCAAGCTGTGATAGTTTTGCCTGGTTGAACAAGAGATTAGCTTGTCTAGCGCTTGCCATTCACAGGAGGATATTTGAAGCCAGCTGTTCACGTGCTAGCTAAGTCATGTTCCCATCATAATGTTTCATCACAACGACCATAATACAACGGTATTATCATTGATGCTGCCAGTCTCCATGGCCTTCCTGCGGCCATCATCATGCTCCGAAGCCATAAGTAATAAACTTCTTGCCAAGACTGCCAGCTGGGATGAAATCTGAGAACAGTATGGAGTCGCACTCCGATGTCCAATCTGATGGCGTCATGAGGGCCGACTAAGGACGTGTACCTGGCACGACTTGCGATGGCTGGTGCATGCTCAGGATGGGCCGATGCTTTCCGCGTGACGAATGATCGGGCGACACCAAAGTTATTTTCCAAATCCGTATGAAACGATCGATACACTCGAAATGGATCCTTTTAAATCTGCGCGATCACGCCGACCCCCACCATCGCAGGGACAATGTCTCTTGCACGCGAGTTTCTTCTCTCTGTGCTTCCTTCGCAAAGTATCGAAAAGTTTGATAGGGAAGGGAAAAGGATCCCCATAGTGACCTTAACCTTTGCTCAGTCGCTGGATGGCAAGATTGCTGGGAGCAAGGGGAAGCAGCTCGCCCTGAGTGGTCCAGACAGCATGATTATGACTCACCGGTACTGCTTCCAGACTATGGAAACGAACGTATCTCATCCGTGAATGTCCAACTCTAGGATGAGAGCCATGCACGACGCCATAGTCGTCGGCATAGGCACAGCTCTCAATGACGACCCTCAGCTTAATGGTAAGCCTTCTTAAAGTCGTTACAACTATCGTTTACTACGTGATCTGTAGTTCGTTTGGCTCCCGAGGCGGACAAACCACATATCAGATCACCACGCCCAGTCGTGTTGGATACACATCTACGTCTTCGCACTGACTGTAAACTGCTGAGAAATTACAGAGATGGAAAGGGCCAACAACCTTGGGTTTTCTGTGCTTCGGATTCCGAGTCTGCAAGAAATGCGCGCAAATCTGCGCTCGAAACCGCTGGAGCGATGGTGTACGAGATCCCATGTG
The DNA here is from genome assembly GCA_038090315.1 of Xanthoconium stramineum. Taxonomy (NCBI): domain Eukaryota; kingdom Fungi; phylum Basidiomycota; class Agaricomycetes; order Boletales; family Boletaceae; genus Xanthoconium; species Xanthoconium stramineum. Next base: position 15,103 of record JBBPMO010000096.1, read on the forward strand.
TATCTGGTATGACCATGACCTCTTGGATCTCTTGAAGAATGTTTTCAACACAAATTTAGGCGCTTTATCCATTTCCAGCTTCCTGCAAAGGTTGTACGAGTGTGATATTCGGAGTGTAATGGTGGAAGGTGGAGCGAGCGTGATCAAAACATTCATGAATCAAGCATCCCAACCGCGCGTCCCCGGGGAGTCTCCTGTTGTTGACACTTTAATTGTTACAGTGGCTCCGACAATAGTTGGGGACGATGGGTTGGGGTATAATACAGCTGGCGTTTCGGGAGATAAACTGAGCGTGAGCGATCGTCTATTTTTTTTTTGAAATGCCCGCCGACCCTCATACCAGGTCCCCAATTTTACGCATGTGCGGACGGAGTTGATGGGGAAAGATGCCATTATTGCAGGGAAATTCCTATGAATGCTACATGGCCGAACCTTGTGTAAAGTAGTACATGCAGAACAACCGTCAGTGACTGGAGATGGTAATATTCTAGCCTGTGCATGAGTACTCAATAACGATATCAACGCCAGACAACTAGGAAGCATGAAAGAATGCTGGGTTTCTTTGTGCTTTGTCACAATGATTGGCGATACGCGTGGCGGCTTCCAGAGCGCGCTCCACAAGTAAACGCGGGGGTGACATCGGAGGGGTACTGTCCAGAAGATCTGAAATAAAGTAGGTGAAGATCAATGGAGACTTGGTTAGGTAAAAGCATACCTCTATAAAGCAGCACGTATCGCATCACACGTTGAATTGGCTGTATCGCAAGGTCTCTAACACTGGGCTTCCGAGTAGGAGGCTGAACAGTCGGGGGTTGATCGTCTGTATTTTCTGGCTTCTGTAGCGAACTCAGGGTTGTTTGTCTTTCTTGCTCGATCTGTGGATATTGCAATTCTCCGTGTTCCTGAGTCATCCGCTCTTTCATCTTGTTGGCAGTGCTAATCATAGGAAACACGGAGGGCAGTAGAGGAGGGTTAAGGGAAGTGGACGTTTGTTTCGTCATGGACGAGGAAGAGCTAGACGTCGCCCCAGATTTACGATGGCGCCATTTGCCCATCAATCCACTCGACTGTGGATCATTTCCATCCATGAAGAAAGCTCCCGCCACAGCACACCAGGACACCATCGTTGCTTCGAGGTCGTCTTCAGACGTGACAAATGCCGCGGAGACGCCCCACGCCGACGGGTCCTCAAGGAAGCATTTGAGAAGCATTTCGGAGACCCGAACGAGCGCCGAAATGTAAGGAACCATTGTAGGTGGAGGCGGTGTCGCGGTCTAGATGGCGTGATGAAGCGACAATGGAGTTGGCGATAATAGACAAACCTGGGCATTCAACAACATCGTTAGAGCCTCTTGATACTTTTTCTCCGTTCGGACGATCTCCCGAATGCATAGGAGCGTTTTCCTGGCTGCCTGCCAGATTTCTGCATCCTCCGAGCAAGAGGTCGTATGGGAAGAAGGCAGGAGTCCTTCGTTAGATTGGGCGTGCTGAACGGGAGCTGGTAAAGGAGACAGCCAAGAAATAGGGGCAAACCCGTTATTGTCCCCGTACGGGCCAGAAGAAGGGGACCTACGGGACTTTGAAGGTGAAACGCATCTGCCATACGTGGAAGCACCACCTATCTGGCGGACCTCTTCAAGTCGATTTACTAAGGCATCGTCTGACATGCTGTCATCTTCCACAGCAATTGCCATGCTAAAATGATCTGGCAAGAATGCTGGGTTTGCAGAGGGACGCCTTCGGTTAGCAGCATAAGAACCCCACGTCGTTGACGGAGTTCCTAACCAAGCTAAAGAGGCCAAAACTTCGGTACTTCCACCAGTTCCTACTAATCTTGTCTCATGAAATTGGCCAATCATGGAATGACACTCCAAGGAAGAGTTAAATTTTATTCGACGGTCGTGCCATGTGTGATGAAGGGGCTACTAGACGTCACTTCATTGCGTGTGAAATGACGAATGGTGAACAAACTCACAATATCCACCTTAAAAGGCGAGGGGGATCTGATTTCAGGCAATAAAGTCTGTAAATTGTGTGCATTCGTCGGGAGTGGGGTATCAATGACTGGTTTTCGCAAAACACCCTTCAGTGCTTGTCGACGGAAAGGTGAAAGAGAGGACGATGAGATAATGGGTTTCACAAAGCGACGTTTGACAAGCTTCGATACGTTTGAAATAGAGGGCTGGGCCTTCGGTGTACAGGCAATGTGTGCACTGTAATGTTCACCAGGAGCACAGCATTGCGAGAGAGAATTTGTCGCGGTTAAAGAGCCTGGGGGGCAGCAACGGGGAGAAGTTGGACGGCCATTTGTGTTCGTGCACAAACCGAGCGTCTTCGACGTTCTTGAGTGCGACACGTCTATTGAAGCAGTTGGCGGTAGTTCAGAAGACGTGGGTTCGAGAGGGATAGTGTGGGGATTCGGCAAGTCTGGCGAAGAATGAACCGGGTAATTGAGCACAGAGTGTTGTGGGACTCCGAGTTGTTTTCGAAGCATCTGAGGGTCTGCAGAAAACGAGAATTTGTGTGATGCTGCATAAAGCATGGAATGGATGCGCTCGTATGCGGAGCCCAGTCTCTCTGAAAGGTCATCGTCCCAGTTTGTGTTTGGAACCGAGGTTTCACAAGGACTTCCACCGACTTGATAGGAGCTATGGTGAAAACCTATCTGTTCGGTGTCATAGAGGTAGCTGTCAATGCCATTTGGCGACAATCGGTTACAGGATGTCACCGCAGGAGGCGCTTCATTAGCCGCTGGTGTTCGTCTTGGACAATCAAACTCCTGAGGCACGACGATGAAATCACTTGTGGATGTGCCATCGCAAAGATAGACACTGGATACGCGACGGCTCTTGGAGTGGCCCTCTTTAGATTTTGGTCGTACACCTTGTGCCCCAGAGAATCTTCGAAAGGGGGTTGGCAATCGCCAGTGTCTCTTCTCTCCAGGCATGTGCGTTAAGCATGGGTGGAAATGGCAGGCTAGATTGTTCGGTATCACTTGAGAGCAACAGTCTTGGTGTTTAGATATCCACTTGAGACGAGTCCAAACGTTTAACACTGGCCGCAAAGCGTCATCGTCGTGAGAGATGTGCAACGTCGGACGCTGGACTTACCCCTAAGCTACGTCGGTACTGTATTGCTAGCATAATGAATTATATTCGGCTAGACGAGGCTAAGCGCTTGCACGTTCTACGCCCGTCACGTGAAGGAGATAATTCATTCAGCGGTCGTATGTAAACGGACACAATTTACAGGAGTTGAAAGCTAAAGCGCTAAAGACTTGACGTTTCACTCATCGGAACCACTATCGTACAACACCACATACTCTAAGGGCTCGGAGTGCGTGCGGGTATCTTGCCACTCTGCATCCTCATCATCCGATGTTGGTACACTCACAAGAGACACCGAAGAAATGTCGGATTCAGGATCTTCAACATCGTCAGTCACAGTTTTAGTGGACGGTAGTGAAAGTTGGGGTGGATCTTGCACTTCGTCACCGGTGTCAACCGAGTTGGTGGGGTGTGCGCTGGGCATCACCATTGAGGATGCTGCGAGTGATTGTTCGCTCGCTTGGTCAGAATGATGATCTGCGACAGTCAAACTGCGAATTTGCTTTAGTTGCCAGTCCTCACGGGAGAGTTGGAAGGGCTCACTCAATCCACACACTACTCCCGAAGAAATTGCCCTGACCATCGCTAAGTCGCCAGTAGCCAACATACCTTCCCGGGACATCCGGTGCCTTAACGTGGGTCAGGTGCTTGCCATCCATTACATGATGGTGTAACATACCTTCAAGTCTCCAGTCCATACGTCGAGGTCTTGTCCTGGATGCACAACCCCAACCTTCGCCTTGAGGGCTGTGCTGCATCCTGAGGTAAACATTTCTCCCGCAACAAACTGGACCTCGGTGGTTGTGGGCCAAGGCAATCCACCATTGTTCATCATATGCCAACCCTTCACAAACTCCGCTCCGGGAGGAAAGATCTGACCATCGGGTACGTTGGTGTCGCCCACGAGCACAGAGTCAAGGTGACGACTCTGGTATGGTGCATCCGTAACGGCTATTTGCTGCTGATCATCAGCAAGAAATTGTGGAGCGTTGTCACGTGATTCTTGGTCATCTGATGGTGTAGACGAAGGAGTGCGATAACCATCAACAATTGATTTGGTACTGGGGACCGGAGAGACCGGACACGTCCCATGGTGCTCAACCGCCGGGAAAATGGAAGAAGTAGTGAGACTTTCCGGTAACGATCCTTTTGCGACAAGAGGCTCAAGGCTAACCGGCTCTGAGACAGCAACTTCAACGGGATCAACCACTGGATGTTCGGCTTCCTCTTGCGCTGCATTCAATTGCATCATCTCTTGGTTTACTCTGGGCCACAGCTGATGGTAAATGTCCGGTACCGGGTGAACTGATTGGGGAGATCCGGGTGGGTCTGCGACATCAACTAGAAGGTGTGATGGCGCAATAGGGATGGAAGTGAGTAGCGTCTCTGGGACCTCGCTCGCAGGACTACCAAGCGGGCTGAGGAATTCTTCAGCGAAAGGTGTCCCGTGCTCTGGAGCCATATTGGTAACCTGGCCAGAGACAACGACAGGTCTCATCTCGGGTGACGCTGTTGGAGTCGCGAGTGGGTCTGGTGGGGGAAGCAAAATGGAGGACCTCGACTCGCCGCAGACCGAAGTAGACTCTCGACAGGTTGGTTCATCAATTGCCTGTGTCTGCCCTACCCTGTAGACGGTCGGGATAACAGTGTCGGGAGTCCTCATCTTTAACATTGGGTGGTTTAATGGATGAACAGGAATCGGCAGGGCCTCGCAGTTGCTGCACAAATCGAAATCAGGGCACTCCGGATGCATGCACTACCAAGGATCAGATTGCGATAAGTGGCCAGGGTATTCGCGCACCTTAAACCGAGCGCCGCGAATCGTCCTGTGACACGCTGTGTCCAAAACGTACTCAATAACACATTTACATGAATTGGACAGACAACTCACAATCGCATACCGCAAGGTGGTCAACTTGACGAAGCAAGACAGAGTCACGCATCTAGGCAAGTCATAAGTAAAGATAACTCATGTTTTCATAACGCATCCCCCACCATCAAGTCTTCTGGTTTGTTCACTTTGACAAACCCGTGGTTTGGATGTTGCTCCGTTGTTATCCTTAAAAGACCGTTAGATGTTCAGACCGCTGATCTCTTACGTGGAATGGCATACCTGAAACAAGACGAGCACGTGTCGAAGTCTGGTTGGGTTAGCATTGATTCCTTACAATCCACGGAAGACTTCACCTGGACAGACAACACATTTCTGACACAAGTGTTCAGTCCAGAAAGTTGGTATAACGGAGGAAAACTTACATATCGTTCCCCGATAATTGCGGAGTCGCAGAGATTACACGTTGCAGAATGACGGAGATCTGCGGGGGTATTACCCTGTTGAGTGACTGGGGCGTGATCGGAGCTGGAAAGCTGATGACGGTTTCCGAACGATCTGTCCCTATCTTCTGAATAAACAGTGTGAACGTAAACACGTCCTGGCGTTTCTATATCGAAAAATTCATGGAATGGGTTGTGTTGCTCTGTCGCGCCGGATTCCACGCAGGGGGTGCAAAGATCATAATCTAAAACCGAATGAGGGAGAAAGTCCCAGGCGAATGACGTGACATACCAGGGCAGTCCAGACACTTATGGCGAACCCCCGCAATGGATTTATTGCAGCTGTTGCAAATGACGTCGCGATGTACAAGGGGTGCTGATTCACCAGCGGGAGCGGGAGATGCGGGTACTGGCGACTGAGGGGTTCCCGATGTACTATGAAGAGTCTCGTTCGCTCTCACAGCTCGCGTTGAAACTTGAGTAGAGGAGTCAATTGAACGTTGTTGAACGACATGTGAAGGACCAAAGCTCAGAGTATGAGCACTGTGCGACTTGGAGAAACAAGTGGGGCACTGGTAACATTCGTGAAACAATCAGCAGGTTGTCGGGAAATTGACTCACGACTGCATGCCAAGGGCACTTGATACAGCCATACCAAACACCACTGAAGCTGGCTTTGCAGACAAAACACCATCTAGAAGCAGCATTTGCGCTGGCGCTGACAAGGGAGGCCTCCGTTCGAGGAATGATATCGACACGAGGAACTTCGCAGGTAGAATCCCTGACGTTCAGGGCAGGTAAGGGCTCCACATTACCGGGTCCTAATGTTCTGCACAGAATACGCTCCAGGTCCTCTTTGAATGAGGACAACAAAACGTGGATATCCGCCTTCCCCTGCACGACTGAGCAGCAAGGCGCGGTTTTCGCCGTACCACACTCATGGGGAGAACAAGATTCGGTGGATGGCGAAAAGCGTATCGGTGGAGGGGCCGGTGGAAGAGGAACAACACAAGTGAAGGGGGGTTGAGGGGGTGGCGGCGGCGGCGGCGGCGATAGGAATGATTGTGGGTAGGGAGGCAATGTGATATTGCGGCAGGGCACAACAGGAGATGACAACTTGGAAATGGGCTCGGACGGGGGGATTGTGGAGGAACTGTACAGCGACAACCTCTGTGGAACCCCACTTAGCGCCTTGTGCGGAGTTTCATCGAAGACAGTGAATCGCAGTAAAGGATTAGGCCACAGACGGCGCAGAAGAGCTACGTGAGAATCATAGTCTTTGGCAGAGTGGACTTCCTTGCCAACTAGAATGCGACCTGGTTTCGATGCATCGGGAGAGAAAACCAGGCTAGATAGATAATAATTATGGCTCAAGGGGAATATTCGGTAGAGCTGGGGTGACGGTAAGCGCCAACGGATGATAAGCGAATGGGCAAAGACAGCATACCTGGAGATGGAGCTCGTGAAACGTAGGGAAGAGAACAGAGTCTGGAAATACGAATTTGCGAGTCTCGTTTCTGTAAGTGGCCTTGACGGTGAACATGGTCGCAGTGCAAGGGATACGCAACTGTTGATTGCGCAGTACTTAGTCATTTATATTAGTGTGACAGGGCGTGACAAAGATGTCGCTCCTGTGTACAACCAGATTTGATCCCTCCCTCGAGGCGTTCGAGTGGAACAACGCTCCAGACGGAACTCCATCTCCCTACCTCTTGCTCTCATTCCAACTCGACCGTCTTCTCTTCGCCGTCCACCATCCCCGCATCAACTACACAGCGCTCAGAAATATCTGCGACGATGCGGTTCGCAATACCGACGCAAAGACCCCTCTCAAGGTCATCGCATCCACAGTCCGCCGTCAAGCGCTGACCCTCTCACCAGATACGCATCGTCTGCCCGCCCTCTGGGAACATCACCGCGTCCGCATACCCAGTTCAGCCATTGCGGTATGATCCGACGGCTGCGTCCCTGTTTCGTCCCGACGTGGATTCTCATGCACAATTCGATCCGATTCTCTCCATCTGCATCGACACTCAGCCGACGTCCGGCACCGTCTCTATGAAAACTACAAACAGACAACCATATGATGATGCTCGAGCGCGCGCCAGCATACCCCCACTCGGTGCACCTCACAGTGCTTCGAGTCATCCGGATGATGTTATATTGTTCAATTCTTCGGGTGCCATCATGGAGTCATCGATCTGCAACGTTGCTTTCTACCGCCATGGGAGCTGGGTCACACCACCACTGACTGTGGGCTGCATAGCCGGTGTATTCCGGCGATGGCTGCTCGAGAACGGTCGTATTCACGAGGCCGGCGAACACTCTTTATCATTGGACACCATCAAACACAATGAATGGGTGCTTCTCTTTAACGGGGTTATGGGCTGTAGGCTGGGCCGAGTACATCGCGACACAGGTTCGACAACTGATGGATTACAGTAGACTTGTAATATACTTTTAAATGGTGGGGTGCCCAGGATCGTCAACGTCCATGGGCTCCCCGTCTGTCCCATTGAACATCCCATCGTCCATCTCATTCAATATATAGTCCACGATAAAACTTTCCTGGACCAATCGGTCTAGCCTTGCGAGGTGTCGTTGAGTGTAAGGAATCAAGCCGTCAATAACTTCCTTCGAGGACGACGATTTCATCCCGATCGCTTCCGGAGAATTGAAACCAAATGCCTCGAGAACATCTTCCGAGGGCCGCAGCTTCAATATAGCGTAGAGAACGCTTTGCGCAACACCACTTGTTTTCGCGTTTGTGTTCCAATCGCGAATATATCGTACGAGCAGGGAAAGATCTGGACTTGAAAGCGTGCGCAGAACTTCATCGAGTGCATTGTTACAGCTCACAGACGTATCGCTCTCCTGCTCCAACGCCGCTGACCGAACTTCCCTAAACAGCGTGAGCAGCCTTCCTGGTTGTTGCATGGCAAGCGCAAGTTCAACTGCCCTCCGATAGTCGTGCATGGAAAGGTAATTCATGAAATCTTGCTCTCTGTACACGAATGTAGTCAACCGGGGATAACACAAGAGCATTCTCACCTGAGCACTTGGTTAGCACGTTTTGCTTCTTTTTCTTTCTCTTCCTCTTCCGTACAATCTTGCCAGAACGTGACCACAGAGTCGGCAGCTCCGGAGACAATTGTTGCCTCATCAGCACTGATAGCAAGCGCCCAGACCTAAGGGTCCCTCACGATCAGCTCCTTATCACAAGGAATATTTGGCACGTACTTTGTCTTCATGGTTGTCAAGAGTTGCCACACACGTTTCTTCCTTCACGCTCCATAGCTTCACTAGGCCGTCTGATCCTGTGCTCACAAGGTGCATCCCATGGTTAATAAAATCAACTCGGAGAACAGAATTGGTGTGCCCCTCAAATGTTTTGACGCAAGTGAAATCTTCGAGGTTCCAAAGTTTGACCGTCTTATCGCTGCTCCCAGTGGCCAACACACGCTCCGTCCTCCCAAACCTAACATTCCAGACACCTCTTTTGTGGCCCTTGCAACATCCTACACGCTTGATCTCTCCGCGCATTGGTTTTCCACCAGAGCTAGTCACGTAGAAAACCTCGTAGATGTTCGCAGTGCGGTCTTGAGAACCAGAAGCCAGGAACTGGTCATTGGGGGCGACGTCCAGAGAGTTAATGTCCTTATCGTGGGCTTTGTGTGTCGTCAGGCTGTGGCACTTTGTTGGATCTGCACCAGTGTATGTCAAGGAGAGATCGGACAAATCCCACATCTTGATCGTCCGATCTTGACTGCCAGTAAAGACGAAACGAGGATGGGAGTCCGTGTCATCGTACACCCTTGACATAGCGATGGAACCGACGCTCTCTGTATGTCCTTCACAAATAGCGATGCATCCCCACCCATTGGTATTGGATCCTTGACCAAAAGCCCATATCCTCGCTGACCTATCCTTGCTGCCACTGGTGAATATGCGCCCACCCGAGCCTTGATCTAGAGAAAGCACTATTTCGGAGTGACCAGCTAAGACTTGTGCATCTAGATTAGAAACCGAATAAACGCGAATAAGGGACGAGTTGGTAGCGAGTGCAAGCTGAGTATCTCGTAGTCCTGAGTTACTGGGAGGGTTTGGAGGTGTGCCTGGTGGTGATAAAAAGACGGCGTCGACAATTTCGTCATTGTAGCCAACCATATGGCGAGTTAGTGATCGGGACTTGAGGGAATAGAATAAAATGTTTTGGTCCGCATGCACAGAAACAATGGCATCAACGGTCGGAAGGTAACTAACGTCTCAGGAACAATGAGAGACGCTTGGAGAAGAGAGTAATCACTCACAAGGCACCAATGATTTGCCTCTCCGCTTCCTGACTGACAGCGTTCAACGCAGCGTCCGTAGACAATGAATAGATGACAGAGCCCTGTAAAAGATCCCAAATTCGGACGACGCCTCTGTCGCCTGCAGTGAAGAATTGAAGCCTCGGGGACTGAGAAGCGAAGTCGTTAAGCTCAGGGTGAACAAACCCTATGGCTTCGACACTTTCCATGACTGGAACAGTCTTGGAGAGTTTCGGGGATACGATGGTCGATTTCCCTTTTTTTTTGCCAGTGTTTTCGTCGGTTGGGCGAGAGGTTGCGGTCATATCCCAGAGTAAGACCACCGAGTCCCTTCCTCCACTTATAAGCCATTTACCATCCGGTGTCACATCCAAACCTCGTGGAACAGAAACGTGACCATCCAGAACGGCGATAGGCCGAAGTGCTTCCTGGCCATTTCTAGTCGTTGCCATCAAGTCAAACAAGCGAATCCGAGTGTCGACTGAAGCAGTCACGAGTTGAAATGTCCTTGTTGAGCTGACGATTGATGGATCTCGGGGGAAATTGAATTTCAAGGCGCTGACAACGCCTCCGTGTCCTTTGAAAACATGCGTGACGTGTCCCGCAGAAATGTCCCAAACTTTGACAACGCCATCCGCCGACCCCGAAGCAAGGAAAGATGACGTCGGATCAATTGTGCAAACATGCACTGGTGCATCATGGGCATGCGCAATGACTCGGAGGGGGTGTACAATCTGGTCAGAGCAAACTTTTGGAATCTCGTAGAGTCTGAGGGTAGGAGGAGTCGTGAATAGTACAAGGCGATTTGCGGAAGGCGATAGACAGAGTGACGTGATGGATTCGGATGCCTGAGTGTGTGGAGTAAATAACAGGTGAGAGACACACGCAGAGAACATACACACGAGAACCGGCAAAGCAGTTTTCCACTGGACGGTTCCGTCAATAGCGCTTCTTCTGCGAGACATGTAACGATTTTCGATCCATCTAGGGCGATCGCGATAGAACCAGTTGTATGCAATGGCTCGATCGTCCGCAACTGTTTGTAACTATCATTGGACCAGTCAGTCACATATACGCCTTGCATACTGGAAAAACTTACACAGTCCTGACTTTCGGCCTCTGGCCCCCAACCATATCAGTCTCAAGAAGTTGGAGTCTCGCGGTTGACCAAAAAGTTGTTTGGTACCAAACACTCAGCCGGCCCGAGCAGTCCTGAAGGCAAATTACCCATGTAGACAGACTCAAATGCTATGTCGAAATCATCATGCAAACTCGTGGACCAGCCTTTGAACTTTGTGATGCAGACGAGATTCGTATGTACCATATATACCTACACAAGTTGAATCGATTGACTTGACATTTGTCTATCCTTGTGTAGCAACTCACGTGAACGCTCACTATCAAATGCAGCGTTCGAATGTGAACAAGACCCTCAAAATCAGACACAATAACACACATCACCGGGTTACCCATCCCAACTTCCAAGTCGCGCACCAACGCTATTTCACCTGATTTTGAAGTCGGAAGGTCTCTTCAGCGATCCTTCTCAATCGATTCTCTTCGCTTGCAATCCTTTCGGCTTCTCTTCTTTTCCTTCCTTCTTCTTCCAACAAACCTTCCGTCGCCCTCAACGCGGCCTTGGCCCGAGCAGCTTCAGCCTGGGCTTCGGCGAGTTGATCGGATATTCGCAATGAGACGGATATAGCATCAGCAGCTTGTCGCCGTAGCATTTCAATCTGCATTCGCTCGATGACACCTTCATCAGCGGTAGGGTACACCCGGTGGCCATTATCTGAACTACAAAGACGTGATGCGGCTTCATGAATCCCTAGGACGTGTAGGCCAGCCGTTGATGGGTTGTGGCTACGGGGCACGATCATGTCTTCTTCGCTTTCGTATTCGTCTGCTGAACCGTTGCACTCGTGTGGACTACCCTGCTTCTCAGGATATCCTTCCGAGTCATGATCGTATGTCCGTATAGCTGACATCGCTCCTGGAATGAAGGATGATGAACTAGCCAGCATGCTAGGTTCAGCGGAAGTTCCCCTTTGTGGCGAGGGTTTTCGTGGCCGCCCGCGCTTCTTTTGTTGATTGGATTGCGCTGCGTCAACCTGAGAGGGACCGGAGGCAGACTTGGATGTCCGTCCACGCTTCCGTGGTCGCTTCGTACCTGGAGGAGCAGAGAGGTTCACTGTCCAGTAGGAGCCAAAACCTGGGTCGGTGACTGGGCGAGGTTGTCGTTCAAATAGTCTGTTCAAAGATAAATGGTGACGAACGGATTGCTGAGGGGAAAGCGTCAGGGTTGAGGGACTCCAAGGAGCGATCATCTTACCTTCCACGTTGGACCAGCGTTTTGAAAGTATACATACTTGTCTTCCATGGCCGCGTAGATCTCCCTTATTGTTAAACGCTTCTTGACACTTCCTAGAATCGCACAGCGTAGGATAACAGGAAGGGTGTGCTGTGGTCGCCCGTCTGTGTCTGGGAGACAGGCAAGGGTGTCTGGGCAATTGGGATGTGGCTCATGATCGCCGTATCGGACTATTGGTTGCGAAGAGCTACTCTTTACAGTCGGGTTTGCACTGGTGTCCGACGTGGATTCGGGCGATGTTGGCCCCTCCCATTTTCGTTCGCTTGGGCTGGACAAAGGAGGTCAATAGAGGAAGGTGGCCAAAATGAATCCAACCTACTCGCAAGAATTGGAATTACACGCTTCAGGATTCAACAGGTTTTGAATGCTGGACATCCTTGTTGGTATAGATATTGAGAAGGTGGCTTCATAGAAAACTATGATATCGCACTAGAGAGCGTTCACGCACGTTGTCATTGTGGGTCCAAGCGGATTACATAATCAAAAAACACCAAACTTCGGCAACTGCCGTCTTGGTATTGGTATATGATACATGTTATCACTCGTTCTCAAAAGGCTTTATAGCACCCGTTTCCGACAAGCCAAAGTGAGAAGTGGGGTAGAACCAGAGATAAACATTTTCATAGACTACAAAATACCTCCTAACAAGCTACATCCGATAATTATTCGACGAACCATGGAATTCGTACGAGTGGCCCGTCGACGGGACCCTCCATCCAGAATCACTTTGGACGCCTGGATAACTCGGGTTCATCAGCGGTTGCGAGCTTGGTATGCTGGTCGCGGCCGACGGTTGCTGATAGGGCGGGTGCATTATATTCGTTGCACGGGGCCACCATTCGTAGCCAGGATAATATGACGTCGACGGTTCGATCCCTGGGATATCCAGCCCCAACATGTGCGCCATCATGCGTGTGCTGATATCCTGGATGCCCGCATTAGATGTCATCTGCTCCTTTGAGCCAGAATTCCCAAACGCCTCTCTTTGAAGGAAGTCTGAACTCTTCTCTCTCCCAAATGCATCGTCGGCACCTCTTTTCTGCCTGTCAGGACCTTGCGACATGGGCGTAAGGTTGCTATCTACCTGGACCTTTGCGCCATGAAGCAAGTCCCAGGCTCGAGCTGCATTAGGCCAGGTCGTCTGTGCATAGGTATGTGTGAATCCAGCACAAGGGAGTGGCTAGTACGTACCTGCATGTTTCTCAACGCAGTCAGCACCTGCTGAAGCCCAATATAAGCCTGCACGTTTGATGGACGTAAGGTCACTTTCAGCATTAAGAATAAGCACATGATAGGATCCGCATATAACTAACACATACGCGTCACAATGTGCATGATGCTGGGAACAAGGTAAGATAGTGCCTAAATATCATGGGCCTAACTCACCCTGCACTGAGAATATACGGCGAAAGGAGAGACGAGCCCCGCTTGATATTAAAGCAATCATCATATGTTGTCACTAAAACAAGTTTGAGCGGGGGACCTCGGTTTGCACAGTGCAGATTACTACTTACCAATCGTGCTAATGTAAGTTGCAGCACTTTGACACAGGTCAAAGGCTTTCAGAGATGTCGTACTGGAGGCGGGAAGTGGATTTTGCAATATTGACTCAGAGCTAAAGGAATCAGCTTGCATACTCCAGACTGAATCGAAGCCATACCCTTTCCAGTTTGGTATACTATGTCAAGGTAAACATCAGTAACCCGCCTTCGACGAGCTAAACTACCCACAAAGCTCTGTGTAAAAGCAACACAGCGGACCAATATTTAACATGGATGTATAAAACAGGGGCTGGTGGTGTATTTCTTTTGCTGGCAGGGTCATATCTTAGATCATCGGGGAGGTCGAGGTACCATTGGTCAAGACGAGCTTCCAAGTCCCTCAGCAGGGCCCGCCTAGAACCGTGCTTCGGGGACTTCACCGGATAAACTGTTGATACAATCGATCCAATGATGACGGCTAAACAAAAGAGTTACAATGTGAATGCTAATGGAGGCCAAATACGAACAAAGCGACGACGCGACTCGAAAGCACCGCATTATGAAGACAGTCGATAACTGGTGGGATGCTACGCTGAGTTGGCGGTTTAGATGTGAGTCATCCTCATACTGTAGAACTAGTCAGCGTCGGCCCTCAAGACGTGTACAGACAGCTCACCTCTTCCGCATCTGGTAGCAACGTATCGAAATCATCCTCGCCGATGCATGTTGGACGCCCTAGCAGGGGATATCAGCTATCTATAGCGCGAACCTTGAGCTCACACGAACCCATATACGTGGAGCTATATCTTGAGTTCAAAGGTTGAGCTGAGTCGATGGTATCAAATAGAGAGACGCACTTATCCGCAATGCAGCAAGCCCACCATATCTGTTTCCTCTCCTGATTTTCTTCATCAGAGAAGATCTTTCGCCCATTGAACTGCCAGTTATCTGCTGCGCGATTGAGACCCAAGTCTAGCGCCTAAACTACCATTCATCAAATTGAGACCAGAGAGAGAAAACGAAACGAACCATTCTAATGGCCATTCCTTGTAGAATATAATGTTAGAGTGTAGGGCAAACGCATACGACATGTCACCACACCAATGTACAGCCAGCCTTGCTCCATGGAGCCTGAAAGCCGGGTCAGCACAGAGACAGATGACACCATAAAACCATACCAATCCCAAATTCACGGTGACCTAGAAGAAGTAAAGCCTGACAGGTCGATGCTCGACAATTGTGTGACACTTGCGCTAACAAACAGAAAGACGGTGGTGTCAATAAAATCAACTATATAGACAGTCTCGCATTACCAAGGACACTCCTTGCTTGAGTGAGATAATCACACCCATCATCCCATATTTTGTCCGTGGGCTCTGAAGCACGCTCGTCGAGGTAACGAGAAGCAACGGAAAATACCGACAGAAGCAATAGTTTGCTAATGATCTGCGACGATTCTGAAGCGGACGAGGGAGAATTGCCGCTCGAGCCTGGCGGGCTTACATTGCCACTTGTTGATGGGTAAGCACCAATTTAAGAGATAAAGCGGCATCAACGAACTATTTCCTGTTGCAGTGCGGAAGTGAAGTGAGGAACTGTACTCAAGACATCACATTGTGAGTCTCACCAATCATTATATTCTCGCAAAAAACGAGCCTTGTGGATGACAGGGAATATCGGATGAGCATACGAGAAGTACAAGCCCAATAGTCGATCCTGCATCTCGATAGGGGGGAATTTGACAGGAATACCAGCTTCTGGCGGTAATGCAGACTTTTCTGCCTTGCCGGACGGCCAGAAGCGCGCCATTGGCAGCCTCCTGTACAAAAGGCGAGTCAGTATCCCGCTGTGATCACAGAAAAACAGTTGCAACCAAACACCTCCGTCAAGACGACTATGGACGCGATCGTTTCGAATAAGGAAGTGGAGACCACAGGCTTTCCCGTGAAACCGGACCTGGACTTCGTGAGTAAACAAAGGTGTCAATCGAAGTGTAGCGCACCTCTCGATTCTCGTCCAAAGATAATTGCCCAAATGCAGTTGCGCACTGGGATTCATCCGTGTCTGCTGAATCTGAAGCACTCGACGTTAGCGTGACTGAACTTGAACGCCATCGGAATGACAGACCACCCGATGATGCCTCCATGATGTACATCTCATTCCAATTCGGATGACTCAGATCTGCCCTGATACTAGAATCATCAAGTCGGCGGCGTTGCGGCAAAGGAGCCCCGCTAGATGCACGAGAGGGAGACTGTTGAGAGCCCGTACAGTGATCTTCCACTGTATTCCTGGACAAGCGAGCAGCCAACTGGTCTTGCCATTCAGGGGTTGGCATACTCAACGAGGTATTCTCTTAGTGCATGTTCAGAAAAACTCGCTTCGAATGATAAAGGACGATCACCTCTGGAAGAAGAAACAATCTCTCGCGATAAACGTGACTGACGTCTAGATCGTGCAGCATCGCGAGAAGTCTCGTTGCTTCGGAAGATGCAAGCGAAGATGTCTTCTTTGGAAGCACCTACTGGTTGAGAAAGACGCCCAGAAGGACCCTACTTTTCATGTCAGTTGCAATGCCGCTACGACAGAAATTACGAGCATACGAATGGCCCAGTATCTACTCTGTTCAGGATATCCCTAGCTAATTCGTCTTGTCGGATGTCGGCTAACAGATCCTGTACGCGCCGGTCTGGACATGCTAGTAATGATCCGAGCAGTGACTCGACTTGGTGCCATCGCTGTTCAATGGCCTGGATGTATCCTTTTGGAGGACCGCGCTTGTAGCTGGGGCCTATGGTACTCGGTTTTGTGGACCTTCTACCTCGTCTGCGGCGAAAGCTTACCTAGAAAGGTACAGACTGAACAAAAAAGAAATTGTTAGGCTTTAAAGAGAAAAGGGAAAGCTTGAGATACCATTGCCCCCGAGAGCGCAGCTCTTGCAGGTTCCCGGAGTACTGGAAGGTTCACACTTGCTTTTGGTCTTCCTACACTGATCGCAAGCTAGTAATAAGGCGTTTAAATGAAAAAGATGTGGGCAATGAAAGACTGGAATGACCTCTGCTACTCCGTTTGCGGCTTAACAAAGCGTCCTGGTTTGATTCTTCGTCCGAGCGTTCTGATTCGTGCCAGTGGGGAGTCGACATGAGGGAGAGAGGTGACTCGTCGGGGTTGTCGGTAAACCGGCTCGGCTGATGAATAAGTGGACATCGATCTCATTAATCCTCGCACGGTTCCCCAAATGGTGAATTAGCCCCTAACTCGAATTTACATACACGATGCAAGGGTGGGCCAGCACACACCGCGTTTCTCGATACAATAAGTGTCACTGCACACCAAAGCATAAAAATAAATAGTAATGGCTGATTCACCCGTACCAACAAGACGGGAGCGGAGCGCCAACGGGACAAACATCGGTCAGTTCTTCCTACTTAAGGGGACTGTACGGGAGGGGCAACAATATAAACGAGTCCATGACTTTGGCCAGTTGGGAAGTCTACAGTATCGTCAGCATTTCAACTCTCACGCGCAACGCATAAGCTACCTTGGAGACTGTCTCTGCCCATCCATCAATCTGCCAAGCCTTCTCTCTCGTTTCCTTCCTTGCCTCGAGGCTCCTAGCACAACTGTGAGAACGGTTTCCTACCCGATGGTAACCTCACTGACGGGTATTGCCACATGTGGTGGACTTGGTGGAGCCTTCCAATCTGCGAGAACCAAGCTCCGACTGGTGCAACAAATTTGCGACGGGCTTCAATACCTCTCCGCCTGACAGCGCCGGTCAGTCTCAACATACTATACGTGACAGACTATAAGCACCATGTGTTTTCCCACTCCAGGAGAGTTCCAGGCTTCAACTGGTAGCTCCGAAGTTCAAAAATACCGCCCTGAACATGTGGTGGTGTGGTAGGAAAGAATGCAAATTCTTGAGTAAGCTGGGTAGAGCGGGAGACTACGTGAGGAAGGAGCGCCTTGTAGGATTTGGCATGCTGAAAGGAAATAAGCATCATCCACGAACGGAATGAAAAAGTCAGGGGCACCTCCGAATTTCTAATGAGTTCCACAGTCTTGTCATAACCAGCATAGTTCTCATATTCCAATATGTGAACTGCGAGTGGACACAGAACGAATTAATTACCGATCGGAACGCAACGGGACACACTCACCAAACGTGTCTTGGTTCCCGACCAGTGTCTCCCAACTGCCTGTCAACTTTACATGTAACCGTGGGTCATCCTTGACCCCCGCATAGTACTTTTCGCTACGAACAAGCATGAACTTATCAGCATCAAGGACCCGGTAGAACCCACGTACGCAGCCGCCTTGTAGTCGTCAATCGAATCGGGTTTCACCTGGTGGACTATCCAAACATCATATATACCGTTCCTACCCATACGAAGAGCCCCTTACCTTCGAATCCGTGGACATATTTACCTCTCGCAACGAGCCTTGAATGCTGCTGTGTTTCAAGTTCGCTTGCCTTTCGAGCATCTGGTGATCCATGGAGCAGCGACTGCCGTATGTCCTTAGTGCAACAGCTTTGAGAATGCAGGCGTGCTACCTGAACGGAAATAGGGCGACGTGCCCCTCGGAACGCAACGTCGTGTTTAAATACGCTTTTCGTTGCCAGGCGAAACATGGTGGAACCCGTATGTACCAGATGCAACGAGTTGTTGAATGAGACCGGGTTGTAGGGTTGTGTGAAGATTAGCGGAGTTCTTGGTTACTACATAAGCGATCCAACTACGGTATCTAGGGATGAAACGGATGGTGTCCTACGCAACTTGCCGTGGTAGAGACCTCACCCACACTCCAAATATCACCCACTGAAAAGGAACATCCTCGTCAACCGTAGCTCTGAAGAACCGAGCGTGGGTTTCCCTCATCCGCACGCTGTACTCCAGTAAATCATCATCCCGATCTCCGGTTAAAGAATCTGCTACTACCGTCGTCCGTTGTGGCGAGGACTGATACGGCGACAATGTCTGTGTACCCGTGATACCTCGGCGCCATGTATTGTGCAATCGTGATGCTTACCCAGTGTTTTCCGTCAAGAGAACACTCATACTTCGACCTACAGAGGATCCGCTCGTTGTCTGCTGCCACAAGGAAAACTAGCTCGACTATGGAGTCCTTGAATTCGAACGTCGACAATGTGTCAATGAGGATGTAGTCGCCTTCTTTTGCATCTGTGCGGATCGTTCAAAAAGTCGCTCAGCCTGTGACTCTTCAACTCACCATAAGGACTGCGGAACGCAGTGCCAGTGTTCCCGTCCACCGCACA
Organism: Xanthoconium stramineum; assembly: GCA_038090315.1. Taxonomy (NCBI): domain Eukaryota; kingdom Fungi; phylum Basidiomycota; class Agaricomycetes; order Boletales; family Boletaceae; genus Xanthoconium; species Xanthoconium stramineum. Next base: position 33,927 of record JBBPMO010000096.1, read on the forward strand.
GGACAGGGGATGTTGCAGGTAATACAAAATTACATCCTGCCCTATCAGTTTAGCGCGCCTTTCCTCGTTCCCGAGCAAGTCTATCGCGGCAAGGCATTCGGAGAAATTGTCATTCGGAAGCAGTTTGATGTTACTTTCCAGAAGATACGGTGTACCAAGGGCAACGGCGCGATTTACACGGCAATGTTCCGGATCTGGAACGTGATTATCCCTCTTTACGAAACCCAGACTGGCGATTTGAGTGTCACTCGACGCTACAGTATTTGAAAGCGGGTATGTTACGATTTTGTCCAGGTAGCGGCACGCATTTTCCTGAACTATGTAGCAGTCCAATTACTTCGTTCGAAAGAGAAACGTACTATATGCAATTGGTTTCGTTTGTTTCCTTCTTGACCGACGGTGAATGGTTGACCTCCCCCGAGCTCTATTCCTTGATCAAACCAGATTTCTGGCACTTCGTTGCTCAAGATAGTGAAATAGTTGTCTGCCATCTTGATTTGTTCCTCCGTCATGCCAAGGGAACGGTCGTGCAGGAGAGAAACAAAGCTGAGAACTCGTTGTCGATCTATCATGGTACCGTGACCCAGCCACGCAAAGCCTGTGTGAATACCGTTTGATGTCACTGTTGTACGTAGCCGACTCGAGAGATGCTCATGGGGCGGCAAAAGGTGTATGCCGCCCTGCGAAGATCCTTCGACTCGAACGCGGAGTGTCTTTATGAGCTCTGGCAAGATGATGTAGTCGTCATCCTGCGATTACTGTTAACTGATGATTGGAAAAAGGGTGAGAGGAAAATACCTGGATGAAACAGTATGGTGTCGATGCCTTGGTGCACGCAAGGAACCGTGAATAGAAATAGAGATTCTCCGAGGAATTCTCTATCTTGAGCTTTTGGGTGTCGCAGTGACCAGCAAAAATCTGTAGTGGTGTCAGTCGAAGCCTGTGCATAGAAGTGAAATGATCAGCTGCCCACTTCTTTCGACAGGTTCTGGGGACTGTTGTTCCAGACATATACTTCAGCAATAGTGTCGTCTAGCCATGACCCACAAAGGAGAGATGCGATGCGGATCACGTTGTCTAACCGAGACCAGTTGAGGATGATCGCAGTGACATCGGGTTGCCTAGGTTCCGACTCCAACCCCACACGGACTGCACGAACATCGGTAAAGAGAGCTTCCGTGAAACTGGGAGGGAAAACGCGGGTCGGAAGTCGCAGGTCGCTCAGAATTGCATCTATCGTCCTGGTTGAGGCCATCCTGCCAGTGAGTTGACAAGTACATCTACTAGTAGATTGATTGGGACCTTGTGACACACAAGGAGTGCCAAGCACTGACCAAGTTTGGTTGACCAAACCGGTGCCTTTTCTGTCGTCATCACTGCAAATGATTGTCCAACTGCGCAGCGCGAAAAGAAGAAACTGGTGACTGATTCCGTGCTGTAAGAATGGTTTTACAAGCGCAGGCGAGTTGTCTACAACAAAAGTATTACATTGTAAGGTTCAGTCCATTCTGGCCTTGAGTGTGCGCGATATCACACTGTCTTTGGTACTGAACGATGAAGTCAGGCGAGGGATAATCTTATGAAAGGCGAGGCCCTCACATGACGTGCACAACTGCGCCCCAGCCCGAAAAGGCGTCTCGGTCGACTGCGTTTAGCAAAGTCTGCGAGATGGTTTCGAAGAGATCTTCTGGCTCCAGGTCCGGTTCCCAGAGACCCTCTGCAACACCGAACAATTTTGAACTGGCAACCCCGGCAACGACGAAATCTTTGGCAAAATTTATGCAGCCTATCAGGTCTGTTGCAGCAATGAACGGCTTGAATGCGCCTGAGGGGGACCTTGAAAGACCGGCGATGACGGGTTCGATGAAGTAGGGACCAAAACGGTGCTCATATAGCGTAGAAGACACCATGTGGGTGAACGTTTCTGGTTGGATTTCTCGTTCCTCTTTGATAGTGTACATGTTGACGCGATAACGGAAGCGCTCGTATCTGTGATGCCTGAGATGAGGACGCGAGGCATTAAATAGGTGACCTACAGTGTCGTGACATCGGTACCCAGTCCGGGGAGACCGACATACAGTCTGTCGGTTACTGGAAAGACCTGAAGAACAGTGAGCGGCGGAAAACTGGGAAGGATTGACAATCAAGTACTCTCTGGAAGTTGGATGAAATGCCCAAAGCTTCGGTGCCAAAGCGTAGGTCGGAAGCGATGGCGACGCAATCCTTGCCGACCATTGCTATAACTGAGCCACCATTGTATTGCAAAGCGGACTGTGTGGGAGTGAGACGAGAGGGACGGCGGGGAGGGGATGGAGGTACTCGCCATTGTGATATCGACGCGTCAGTGAATCAAGCAGTGCCGTGACGCGTCCCAGAAGATATGTCACGAAACATGTCACGCCTGCGTTACATGTGCGTCAGACATGATTCTGCGTCACCTTCGCACATTCTCTTCTCTAGCGCGCCCGCTGTCAGATATCCGCGCACGGGCACAGGTATGAGCCTCATTCAACACCACGCACGGACCCCTCCGACATACCACTCAGGACAGGATTGCACACATTGATGCGCAGAGACCTTTCTCACCCGCGCTGGTGGATTCTTTCGGTCGCAGACACGACTATCTTCGCATCTCTCTTACAGAGCGATGCAACCTCAGATGTGTGTCCACCTCTCGTCCTTCTAAGTGCCGCACTCACCCAGCCATCAGGCTTCTACTGCATGCCCAATGAGGGCGTGCAGCTCTCTCCCCGAGAACATATTCTCACAGACGACGAGGTCGTTCGTCTTGCCTCTCTTTTTGTCAAGAGTGGCGTCCGGAAAATACGCTTGACTGGTGGTGAGCCAACGGTCAGAAAGGGTCTCGACAATATTATAGGTAGCGCTCTCCGCCGTCTTGCATTCGCCGTCATCCGACCTTGACCTTAGCCCGGCTCAATGAACTACGCCAGTTTGGTCTCGATTCCATCGCAATGACCAGCAACGGCCTTGCTCTGCACCGTCGACTGTCCGACTTGGTGCGCAGTGGCCTCACCCACCTCAACCTGAGGTTGGCTTCCTCGTCGTTCCTCAAATAAATACTGAACTCAGTCATCCAGCCTTGATACACTAGACCCCTTCAAGTTTGAAATCATGACACGCCGCCCCGGCCATGATGCCGTCTTGCGTACATTGGATGCTGCATTGTCCTGTCCTGACCTGCAGTCCGTCAAGTTAAACGTTGTCGTCGTCAAGGGACTCAACGATTCCGAGGTCATAGACTTTGTTGAGTTAACAAAGGACAAAAGACTTTCTGTGCGCTTCATCGAATTCATGCCTTTCACCGGTAAGCGTTCGAGTACTCTTCCATTTTTTTACTGAGCCAGCTGTTCCGCTCACAAGGCAATAACTGGGACAAGGGCAAAATGGTACCGTCCACACAACTGCTGAACACAATCAAACATCGATACCCTACAATTGCACGCGCACCCGATGAGCTTAATGATACCGCTCGCTCCTGGCGAATACCGGGATACATGGGCAACATTGGCTTCATCAGCAGCATGTCTGATCACTTTTGTTCGTCGTGCAATCGTCTGCGACTAACTGCCGACGGCCAAATAAAGGCGAGGACATTTCTACATTGTGACAAGGCACCTCTGACTCTCTGTTCAACCCTCAGGTTTGTTTATTTGATGCCAAGGAGATCTCTCTTCGCGACGTAGTACGAAGTGGTGCGACAGACGAAGACTTGCTCCAGATTATCGGATCCGCCGTTATTGGAAAGAAAGAGAAACATGCAGGAATGGACGATATTGATGTTCAAACGAACCGACCAATGATCCTGATAGGAGGTTAGCTACTTTCCTGCTGAAACGTCGTAGGAATATAGCTAGCAGCATCTTTCCTGATTATCGCTCGTATTTACGCAGGGTCCCAGCAATCAGTGATCCACCCCTTCCTGGGCCTACCGCTCAGGAATCTCGTTTCCGTTGTGCCTAGCTCCCACACAATAGCTCGAGTCGAACGACGCTGGCAGAGTCACTCAACCAACCCCACGCCCAGGCTAACTCACCTAAATTCAGATGGTCGCCCGTCCATGGTCGATGTTGGTCATAAAGAGTCGACGAAACGTACGGCTACAGCGACAGGGTATATCTACATCCCTAGAATTGCTTATGAACTGGTGACTGGCAGTCCATCTCATTCGGAAAGCAATCCCTCGGTGGATAAACTACGATCCAAGGCCACCAGCAAGGGTGATGCCCTCACTGTAGCCCAACTCGCAGCGATAATGGGAGGCAAACGAACTTCGGAACTAATCCCCTTGTGTCACCCTTTGCAGCTTTCTAACATCTCCGCTACGTTGACTCCCGAGGTGGTAGACACCCAAGATCCGCACCATGGTTCCTACAGGATTCGATGCACAGCCACAGTTTCCTGTGAAGGTAAAACGGGGGTTGAAATGGAAGCGTTGACTGCTGTATCCATCGGTTTGCTCACAGTTTGGGACATGCTCAAGGCTGTTGCGGGCAAGGAGATGGTGATAGGTGACATTGTCGTATCACATAAGAGTGGTGGTAAATCGGGTGACTTTATTCGTGGGCCGACTAGACTCCCGTAATGAAAACAACTTTTCTATGGAAATTGAGAACTCGACGTTGCAGGGCGTTTGAGGCTACGCGCGTATCTACTGCGCAAGGAAGTAGATGTTGACAATATTAATAATTAGTATGTGTGGATGTCATACTTATTATGATATATATATGAGCACAAGAAAAAGACAGTCTAAAAGCCAAACCACCAGAATTCACCAATGTCCGCGGTTTGTGCCGACGAATCCAAGCTCTAAGGCATCCTCCACATCTTCAGGCCGTTCCTCCGGCTTTCCAGAAAGCCCGACAAATCCGACGCGATGGTAGACACGACGGGCGCTATTTTCATGTCCAACATACAGGACAACGCTTTCTTTGCCGCAGTCCAGTAACCTGTCTCAACTGCATCAGAAAAAAAACAACATGGAGGTAGAACGAGATGTGCTTGCCTGCGGGTTACACTGCGAACTAAATGCTCAGCAAAGCCTCGACGCCTCCAATTCGAGCAGGTGTGAACTTTGGTGATTGCCGAAACGTTCATTGACGACCGTGTGACTGCGCAAATGGCCGCGACTGAACCCGATACTTCGTACAACCAGACTTGGCCTTTGGACACGAGTTCTTGTGCTTCCGCGCGGGCAAGCTCGATGGTCAGCGGGAAGTATATCTACGCAGTGTTATATGAGCCGGGTATACGACAGCGCATGCAGTGGTACTGACCGAATCATCCGCGAAATCCTTTCCAAGCCGGGCGATATCATCGACATCTGAGATCGTTCCACGTCGGATGCGATGCCCAAATGGCAGACTGACGTTCGAGTTGTTGAGTGTTTCTTTGGTGCAATAGGTGAAGTATGCGGAGTAGAAGGGCTCGGGTTCTACTTGGAAGCCGGTAAGGTTTGTCCAGCACTTGCTGAAGAGCTTCACGAGAGCGGTCATGCCGAACACGGAGAAGACGCGCGTCGGGGGAACACATGACGCCAAGCGGTCAGCGAGGGCCTCGACCCGCGGCGCCAGCCATTGGAGGGAAGATAGCATCTTGGGTTGCGTGGCCCATAAGAAAACGGGTAGTTCATGCTGTCCAGCCCGATGACAAGCCAAAGCCAGGTCCAGTTCTACTATACCCTGCGGAGACGTTGACCAAACGGTCAGCCATACCGAGTCTCCGAGTTCGTCACTTGACGGTGCGTCAAATGCTATTTCAGATTGGGCAATAAATTGGCAGCCCGTCAACACAGCTTCGGCACTAATTTTCTTGAGTGCGTGAGCCAAGATGATGTTGGACGAGCGCTCATATTTCCGAAGCGTTGGGTAAGAGACAGAGAGGAAAGCCTGAGCAGAGTAATGCTCGAGGACCTGGATTTCAGATGAAGACTGGATTGTGAGGCCGGGCATGCTAGGAGTTGGGTTGGATGGCTAAGAGCTGCAAAGCAAGGTGTGGCGAGGGTCTTTTATGCTCAAAATGTGCTGCTGTATTCCTGTGAAAATGAACATGGAAGAGTAAGGCAGAGGATGGCTCCGGCAGGTCATGTCACCGATTACCGCCTTTACAGATTCGAAAGAGCGATGTTGTAACAACCACAGGGTGGATCCTGTCAATCAAGCTTGAACGTGGTGGTACAGCTAAGTCCAGGTCAAATCATTAAGCCACATGAGTAACTTGGATCCACCTCCTTAATGTCACTCACAAGAATGAAGGGCGATACTCAAATTTTTCGGTTTACGGCGGAGAAATGGCTGTGTGCAGAGTAACCTACAGCACTTAGGATACAGAAAAAGCTGTATAAGTAAAACGACGGTACCGAACACCATGACAACAGTACGGGATGGCACGATCACTGGCCTGTTTGCAGCCATCGGACTTGCCATCGGAATCGGGAAAGCATAAATCTTCAGGTGCATAGGATGGAATGAGCAACACGGGATGACTACTGAACGAACGAGGGCAGCTGCTCTGATATCATCTTATCAACCAGACGGCCAACTTCTTTTCCTTCCTAGAGTGCCAAGTCGGTATCGCAGAATTCGTTGAAGACAATGAGCGACCTACTTCGTTCAACTTTACGATCGTTGGGATAGATGTGACTTTCCACGGTTCTTTGCGGTAGACGTTATCGGCTGTCTTCCACCTGTTATCATGGATAAGACGTTGACCCAAAAGATTGTATTATCTAGGAACACCTACTCTGATCTCTGACCAACGTAGACTAAGACGGCGGACGGTCCTTGATCAGGACTGAATGTGTTGTTGACCAGATCTTCCACATCACGACAGTCCTGTAGATGTTCCCCTCAGAACCTACAGAAGAGTCACCATGCCAATCGTCAACCTACAGGACACCACAGCGAATTGTCCTCTGGTAGTCTTGAGGAAAAGAAGATGAGAAACCGCTCCCCTCCACCAGGCAATGATGAGGGGTCGTGGGGAAACTGAATTTCTCGCAAGGGCATAGAAAGTCTACCTCAAGTTATTGATGGAGTGTGCCATTGTCACACGAAGTGCATCTTGAGACAACAAGTTCTGCGGAGATTGAATTTAGCCACGGGGGCACTCCTGCGGCTGACGCTTGACTCCGCTCAAGTTCACCGCCAACGAAGGCAAGGTTTGGTCGATAAATCGAAGACCAGTCACCACGAGAATCGGTATCCCAAGTTGATCCAAGTATGTATGTACATAGATCTGTAAGACCCGAGTAGCCGATGCAATCTCTACCACCTTCGCTTCTGGGTGTCTAGATGATTAGGGGATAATGAAAGTAGCACAGCGAGTAGATGGGTTGAATATTGCTCGGATACCTGTCACGCCAATCTAGACGACGGACGGACAAGAGGAGGACTAAAGTTCGCGGCACGACGACCGAAATCGCCATGGACATCAAGTAAAATTTTCAAAGCATTTCGAGCACGGATTCTTGATATGTCTTCTTGCCGCGAGGTGAGTGCGGTTTGCACTTGGTGTGGTTTATCTTCCCAAGGGTACTACAAATACAACACGCTGTCAGCGTCACGGTATTCTCCCAAAGACGACTTACTGGTAAGAACTGTGAAATAGGTTTGTTCAATCATTCCAAGCGCGTAAAGGTGCAAGATTCGCATACCTTGTGCAGATACTCGTATGCAAGCAGTGTGAAGCCGAACTGAGGACTACTTCGAAGGATACGTGCTGGGCCACCCTTGAATAGCGCTCTGAAACCCTCTTCCCGATCTGGAAAGTACTCAGTCGTCAAGTTCCGTTTAGGCGATAGGTGCGGAGCTCACATATTTTCACAAATGCGTCTAATAAACCCTTATAGTGGGACTCCCCTTTGCGAGCCTCTACTTGAAGGCGAGTCTTCACTACATCTATTGGCTTGTCAGCGAAAATGAAAATTCGAAGCGAAACGTGTCAACTGACCTGCAGGAGTCGTCAAGTAGGCCGCTGGCATACCGCTAGGGATATCCTCTCAGACTGAGAATCATGCGTCATGCATAAGGACTCACGCAATGGCAGCTGAACCAAGTGTCTCAAAGAAATTTAGTTGCTTCCCGTTGTAACCCTCTTGGAAAACGTCTTTCTTGAGATGTGAATAGGTAGGGAAGTAAATCGCGGAGAACGGAATATCACGCAGCAGACAGGCGCTTGCCCCGCGGTATAAACCCACAAGGCCCAGTTGCCGAACGATCTGTACGGCACCTTTCGGAGTGGCACCCTCTACTTTGGCAGCTTCACCTTGGATCTGCAACCGGATTTTCCTGGACAAGAATACAGTGAACAGTCATCGAGAGGACCGATTTGTGGGAGGGCATACACAATTTCCAGGGGATTTGTAAAGACCTGTTCGAGTTAGCGAAGTCACGTAACGGTAGGAATGGTACATACAACTTGACAACCACCCGCGGTTCCACCAGCGATTAGCTCCCACCCCAACTTAATTCGGCCAGTCTCAGGGTCCATCGCCCGGCCACGGACCAGGTCATTAACGGTCAATTTGATGGCTTTTTCCGGAGCAACCCCCTAGTAATGATGTTAGCTGCGTTTTTACAACAGAGTAAGCGTTCGCACAATCAGTTGAGGGCCAAGACCACGGTAGAATCCAAGGAATCCTTCATTCCGAAGGATTTTCTGAGCACAATCCATGCTATTCTTGTACAGCATTTGACCAACGACTGTGCTCCGTTGATTCTGCATGCTGGAATCCAAAGGGTGTCAATCAAAACTGACACGCCAATGTCGGGAGAGCCCTGCTCACCGGGTCTAATAAACACGGCTCCGAATCAACTCTCCACGACATAGTATAGACGTCACACAAACCTTCACTGATGATCCATACTTGAGTACATTCAATTACACCTGCTTGAACAAGTACGCTTACTCACCCAAGTCAATGGGATATACAATAGTTGCTCCAAATGCGCCAGCAATTCCTGCAGCCCGCTTAGCAAGGTTCGCTTATGATCTCTATGATGCTGACCTCCTTGCACAAAGTTGTATGTGGACTGCAAAAGTGCGTTTGAGAAAGAAACCTTAGAAGTGGTAGTCTTGGTCTCTGGTTCCTCGTGCGGGGCCCTCCAGCGAGGGTCCAGCAACTGCGCAAAGTCAATCACAGCAAGTCTCTTATCGCCGCTCCCCCTTCCAGCAAAATGGAAAATGATGGAGGCTTCCATGGGGGTGAAGAGCGAATAGCGTGATCTTGTAGCGGAGTGGTTAATGAAGTCGGATTGATCTATTCGACCGTCCTTTGACTTTGCAGTCGCCTCACGTATAATACTGGGTTAGAATTTCATCATTGCTTTTTGTTTTACATGAATTTTACCACATACCGTTCAACCATGTCCATTTCTGACAACCCATTCCTTGACGTCAGTATCGTCTGAGAGGATGCGTCGACGACACCCACCTCGAACGACATTGTGGAATGCTACAACTTCGGAATACGATATACGTCCTCCTGGAGTAAGCGTGCATAGCGTAGGTAACCGTTCTATTACCGCATCCGATAATTTATGCCCAGCAATTTCCTAATGACGAGATGAGTCTCGCCATTAGCAACAGTGGCTCACGCACGAGAATAATTCGCTTGAACTGATCCGGTTTGATAAAACCATCTTGGTCCGCATCTAGGTGCTTGAAAGCTTGGCGGAGACGTTCTCCTTGGAGCCCTTTCATTAGTTGAGTGAACTCATTGTCTGCAAATGGTCACTCAGAGACGCGGGATGGGTACCACGGGGATCACCTACATCCGAGTACGTGTGTTCCGTTCTTCTTTCCAAGATACAGCTTAACCCAATCACTGAGAGACGTGTAAACCGAAATGACGGTCCCGTAAAAAGGCAACAAACTGACCTGTCAAAGTCAAAAGGAAGGGAAGACGAGCCAACATTGGCTGTGAATACATTCTTAAACTCGTCAAAAGTGATGGCCCCAGAGTTGTCCCTTTAATAACAGTGGTGTCAAATTTAGACGGTGGTGCGTCTTTGATCGTAACTCACACGTCAAAATATTGAAAAGCTATCCAATAATCAGCGTCGGGGCGTTTTAAAAGCGTCTCGAAGACGGTAAAGTCTTCCCATGAAAGGAGGCCCCGTTTTGAGGCGTCGGCGACGCGGAACAACATTGCGAACTGTGCGCGATCTATTTTAGTCAGGTCGCCCCTCGGTGCAATTGCATTGACAAAGTTCTCGGTATCAAGGAACCTGATGTTGCACGAGTATGCTAGTGAGTACTTCGTGAAAATACGCTGACTCTGACGCACTTTTCGCCATCGACTACGACTTTTGCATTGGCATCAAAGACGCGCCTCCACCGCTTGAGCTCGTTCTCGGGGACCGCCACGGCATTCCGAACACTCTTGAGGGCGGACGCAGTGAGGGAGGACGGAGCGTCTCGTGCATCACAATGGACGGTGGGTAAAACGTCGGAAGAGAACGGAGACATGGCGGTGTCTATAGGATTAGTGTGGTGAGTTCTATGGGTATATATCTATGGGTTGGAAACAAAAGTCTGGGTTGCGGGTACTTGTGCAGTTCCACTGGGGAGATCTGCAGTGGCTTCCTGGGTTCTGCAGGCAAAATGGTGGGTTCCGTCCTCTGCGACTCAGTGCGGAGATATATGGATTATCTAAGCATCAAGCATCACAATCACGTCGGCAACATCATTCATTGCGGTCACTACATGCCATTGGCGCGAAAATACCGCCCAGAATCTAGCAAACGCTCAACCAATCACCGCGCAAGGGCTACCTCACGAGGGAGCCGAAAGCTGATACAGTACATGTCCTTGTTTGGAGCGACCGATCGTACCTTGTGGAACGTGACCTCATTTCCCAATTCGGCTCCAATCTTGGCCTCCGCCCTCTAGCAAAAAACCAGCGTCACTCTGTGTTTTGCACGGCCAACATGTCCACATACCTGCCTGATGTCCGCCTCAGCCCTGCGTGGGTCCAATTCGCGAGTGAAGCAATAGCAATGCACTTCGGGCATGGTCACATAAGCATCGCCCAATCGCCCTCCAGTCTCGCCCCGCGGAGTTAAAATGCCTTGAAACGCATCCAAGAATTCCAGCGCCGAGTCAGGCAAATTCATCACGAAGTGCGTGATTTTCATCCGTGGCAGCGGGACTGGCGTATTGGAGGATTTTGCTTTTGAAGGAGGGACATCACTTGACCCCTTCTCTCGCTGACGCCTTTGTTGCCTCTCTTGCGTCCTGCTTAACTTGGGGCCCCCGTACGCAGGAAATGGGTTCTCTAGCACCTGATCCACGATGTTTCGAATAAAATCACGACCGTCTTCGCAACTAGGTCGGACGAGATCGGAGACCTGATCTGTGGTAAGGATCTGGAGCTCAGTCAAGATGAAGACATACGTGATTGGTACTTATGTTCTCCCTCAACCAATGCACGCTCTCCGGATTCAAGTCATTTGCGAGAACAGCGCAACCTTGCTTTGCGGCTGGGATGGCGAATGGCCCAACACCAGCGAATACGTCTGCAACAACATCTTCCGGTTTGAACAGTTGTACAAGACGATCATGTTCCGTATGCAGCCGGGAATTCCAGTAAACTTTGGAGAAATCGAAGGTAAACCGACAATCCGATTCGTGCTGCACGGAAACAAGTGGTTAGAATGATCTTCAATTTGACAAAAAGGAGAGGATCACATGTTCAACAATAAAATCAGGTTCTCCAGCAAGTACTTCCATTTTGAAGAAGCGAAATTTCGTGTCGATATTGTCCAGCTTGTTCACCACAGTCTTGATTGCGGGGTTTTTCTGAATCTTTCATCAGCTTTCCAGGCTGGACAATATGAATCGCGACCTGCATCCAAGACAATTTGACCAATTAGATGTTTGTAGGGCAAGTACTCCTGATTGAGGTTCATGTGCGCTGGCGACATTGGTTGGTAAGTGTGTAAGTGGCGCAATACACATCCTTACCGATGTGCCCAGTGATAGAGAAGCCCGTCGGCGAGCCGTCGCAGAGGTCCTCAGGGAGTATGGAGTTGATGATATCATCTAGGAGGGTCGGTCGCGAATGGAAGATGAGCCATTTCTGCTCACCTGCGGTCCAGTAGTTATAGTCCAGATCAATCGTATGTTGCACCACATCAACGTGTTGCTCCTGCAAGAACAAGCGTGCTTCTGGAGTCAGAGCAGCTAGCTTGCAGGGGAATGAATCAACGATGGTCCGCATAGTGACTTGCACTCGTACCTTCTTCCTTGACTTTGAAAAGAATAATCCTACGGTCCTTGTCCCCGGAAGGGTCCCAAATGACACTCTTGATTTTTGGCAAATCTATGATATACCTTGGAAACAGGACACGCCGGATAATGCGTTTAGGTGGTTATACAGATGAAGATGAAGAGCCACACCTTTTCAATAGTTCGGACTTCATGATGTTGGTCGTCTTATTTGCTGGCACGCGCACGCCGAGTACATGTAGCGATGTACGGAAGGCGCTGCGGTCCAAGGAATCCTTCATCCACCGGTTTATGGGTGGAGACAATCCACACTGCATTTGCCGTTTTGTTGAAAGGTTGATAGTCGAGATGAGGAATTTGTGCCGTGCAATCCCAAGCATGAGAGTGACCCTCCAAGTCACGTTCGCAGTATGCAACCGTCACTACCACCGCTCGACGTCCTCTGCCATGTCGTTGACGTGCATTGTCACCCCACAGACTCGGACGTTACCACACAGGCAATGGATGACCTGGCAATCACGATCTGCGCCATGTCCTCGCGACCCGCCGACCAACCTCTTGTACGAGATCTGGCCAATGCATACCCAGAGAAGGTAGTTCCGTGTTTTGGTCAGCAACTGCATGCTGTTCTTCTTGCTTTCTCTAACCATACGTGAAATGGGTTGAATGGCACCAGGCTATCATCCCTGGTTCTCGCACTGGATATCCATCTCGCCCGGCGTCACGAAACTAGAGCACTATTGCCGACTCTTCTCGCCCTCGGGCGAGCACCAGGAGATGCTCGAAAGATTGCTTCCTCACCTTCCGGATCCCATTCTACTTGCGGACGTCCTTGTAGAATTACGAAGAAACCTTTCTTCCTTTCCACGAGCCATGGTTGGAGAGGTCGGGCTCGACCGCGCTGCTCGGATCCCTATCGAATATGGCGTCAGGCCGCGGGAGCTGACTCAATTTGTGGTCCCTCTCGAGCACCAGCGAGCCGTCCTCGAGCCCCAAATCGACCTTGCAGTCGAACTTCGCCGAAATGTCAGTATTCACAGCGTCAAGTCCCCTCAAGCCACTCTGGATCTTCTGAATAGAATGCATCAGAAACATGGCTCCGAGTGGCGGCGCATCAGCATCGATCTCCACAGCTGTGGACTCAGCGTAGAGACCTGGAAGGCGATAGAGGTACTTGTTTTGCGATTTATGGCACTTTACAACGCAACTCTCATTGTACGCAGAAACGCCATCCGAATGTATACATGTCTCTGTCAACTGTAATCAATGGGCGCTCTTCGAACCACCGGGCACTCATTCAAGCATGCTCTCCCCATCGTATTTTGGTTGAATCTGATTACCACCCCGTTGAGCACTGTGCCGAACGTACTTGGGAAATGGTACTGGTGGTTGCTGAAATAAAGGGATGGACCGTCGAAACGACATGGATACAAGACTTGAGAGTGGAAGACTGGGGTGCTGTGAGGCGACTGGAACGCAATTGGCAAGAATTCCGCGAAGGAAACCACGTTAATCCGGATTCGTTTTGATCAGTGGCCGCAGCACCCTGTTGTTAACTACAGTTGACTCTGATAATCCATACAACTTTCATTTCCCAAAACCCATTTTCAGTGCTTCTGACCCCAGTCAAAACCCATACTCTCCCATAAGCCATACCCCTGTGCCTATTCCGAGAGGTATGGGTTATTACAGAGTCGATTGTACATTGCACAGTGTATCATCTCTCAACATAAATTACGGCAAAGGGTACGACTTTACTATCGGGACATGTAACTGATAAGTGACAGCAGGCTTATGGCGATTACAACTCCAATGATGATAGCATCTCGTCTCCTGCGAGTCTTGATCATAGACAATATATTGTTAATCCCAGGCATCGTGCCTTGGAAAAAGATAGGTCAGCGTTGAGAATGGGGAAGCAAACGTCTTACCGATGACACCTGCCATCCGCGTGTTGATGCCCGCCAACGAGTTACTTTGACGAGAGAATTCGGTCCTCGTTTCGTACGCTTGCCTGAGAGGAAGATGAACATGGTATGTTGTGAGGGCGCTGGAGCGACGTACTCGAGAACATCATCTGTCATTCGATGCGAGCTGTCGATTCGACTGCGTTCGGCCAACAAAGAATCGGCGGCCGAAGATTTGTATGCGCTGTTGAGAGTTGAAACTCGGAGATTAAGGACAATGAAGAGAGAACTACACACTCAATATCATTTCGAACTCCACTCAACAAGTTTGCTTGTTCGAGTGCATTTTGTATATTCGCCTGGAGGGCTGCGAGTCAGATCAGACTTGGATAGGAGAAAGGGCATTGGCGACGACCTTCGTGCGCTGAAATTCTCGTGCATAATCTTGGTAGACCTCACGGTGCCTCTGTATTGCCCTAGCCATGGACGGTGATGGTATGGAGTCTGGGGACGTGGAGAGTGCAAGGAGGGCACCGTTAGTTTCCTTAATCTTCGTCCAAAGTAAGCCATGCGGGTTGTTTAGGCTAGTGACCATTCACCTTCTCCAACACGTCCTCCACTTCGCTTTGTAGGTCTCGCCAACGCTCGCGGGAGCCTGACGACTCGACATCATCCTGGTTCTTGACTATTGCAGATGCAAGCCGTGCATATGCAGTTAGCTTGGAGTCAAAGAGAGACTCGAGTGTTCTGCATTGGCGGTGCAAAGAGTCGTACGTCGACATTCTGAACGTACGTGTTCGTCACGGTGGTCGGGTAATAACATCGGCGAATGCCGACAACGGCGCAAGAAATATTACAGCTTCGCAAACTCATGGATACATTACAGAAAAAGTGGATCTAATGTCCAGTGATCACAAGAAACGACGTGCTATTGCCCTCCAAAAGTACCAGACCGAGAACTGGTGGGTTGAGAACCCGTGCCGCCTCTGATCTTCCCTAGCCAGCCTCTTTTCTTCATCTGAGCATTCGCCTGTCCCGACGGGCCCCGTGGACTGTTGGTGACATCCGTGATGATTTCAGAAGGCGGGACACCAGAATTCACTCGACGTCCTGGTGACGATAATCCAGTAGGTTTTCGTGCAGAAGCACCGCGTACTGGTGTAAAACCAGTTGGGTGCCCATGGGCTCGTCGCAAACGGGGGGTGGGTCCATTTCGGAGACACGCATCGGTGGAGTAATGACCCTCAGCGGGGACAGTATCTCGTTCGTCGTCGTCAGGTGCAGGGCGCTTCTTTCCAGCGGACACCTCACACCCAGAAGGTTCACTTGTCCTGCCTGGAGTACAGGGTGGAGGCGGAGCAACTACCGGTTGTGTGTGTGGCTCTGGAGTTTTGGATCTCAAAGTCAGTGATGGGGCGGAACTTTCTCGAATATGTGAAGAGCTGCGGTGGCTTCCTGAATCCATCGCTGCATGAGAGATAGGAGGGCTGGGAGTAGATGACGTTTTCTTTGGAGGGATGGCTTCCGCAACAGGTTCTTGAGCTTGGTTTTTCGTCGAAGAAAGCCTTGCCTGCAAAACCTGTACTTTGCGTGTCAGGGACTCTACTTTGCTCGTCAATTTCTTGTTTGCTTTCAATGTCCTGCGAACGGTCATTCTCTATTAAATCGGACATAAAGATTAAACGACTCACCCGAGAATTCGATCATCATACTCTTCTATCTCTTGGCATTTCGCCCTTAAGAGGTTATCCATCTCCCGATTCTTCTCCTCAAGATCAGCAAGAGCAGAACGCAGTTCGGGTCCAGATTGAAGGGACGCAATCTCGCGCCGGAGTGCTGCGACGACCTTTTCGTGCTGGGTGGCTTGCAGAGTGAGATTGAACTCGGCAGCTTTGCCGACCTTCTCGGATTCAGCGAGGGTCAACTCCGATCGTTGCAGGCTTTCCTTCAACAGCACACAAGCGTCTTCACTGTAAATACAATGAGCGAAAATTGACTCGGGCAGAACACCCTAACCCACCTTTCCCTGACCTGACTCTCTAGATACCGGGTCAAAGATGTTGATCTCTGGACCTCAGCCTGGAGACTGGTAATCTGCGCTTGAAGTATCTGTCGTTCCTCCTGCAATGTGAGAGTCTCAGCTTCTGCTTGTGCCAATTGCCGACGTATGTCGGCAACGGTTCGGCGAAGGTCCTTCTCCAAGTCATTCGCGACAGCTCGGCTGGCTCTGTAGGATTCCAACTCTTCATGAAACTCCGCTTCGGCACGAGTATATGCCTCTGATGTGCCTTGAAGCTGCTGGCGTAGCTCATCCAGCTCGCGGTCACGGTCTTCAAGATTACTAGTGAGGATATCAGCCTCATGTCTGTAACTCGCTTCAACAGTCGCTTGACTGCGCTGATAGTCTGCTTCTAATGTTCGTATCTGCTCCTCCGTTTCGGTAAGTCGACGTTCGAAGACGTCTTTGACTGTTAAGAAGTCTTGGATGACATCACCGTGCAGTTTGTCTAGGTCGGCGAAGTTTTCCCGCGAGTCTTGCAGCTGTGTCCTGACGTTTTCAATTTCCACCCGTAAACTAGTGAGTTCTTCGGCTTGTCCGGCCTGCGCTTGTAATTCCACAGTCATCGTCGTGATACGCTCCAGAAGCTCCGCTTCGACTTCGGATTGGTGAGACTTTGTTTCTTCCAGTAACTTCCTTGCGGCCTCCAGCTCTAACTCTTTTTCTTGCAACGAATTCCGCAAAAAGTCAATAGCATCATCCCGCTGCCCTTCCCGCTGTTGTGGTGCTGCGAATGTGCTTGAGAGCTCTTCGGTGGTCGTCTGTATGCGAGAATATGATGTCGAATCGTCTTGCGACCCGTCTGTCGCTGCTGAAACATCCGATAATCGTTTCAGCAAGTCGTGTTTTTCCTTCTCCGCCATCTCTATGAGAGTGTCCTGTTGCCGAAGCTCCTGTCCCAGGGTACCCAGCTGCAATTCCAGGGATGTGATCCGCTGGTAGGATTCCTGAAGTCGTCGAGCACAGTCCTTGTATACACGGTGAATGACAGCAAGGGAAATGACAGATTGCTGCAAATCCGAGCTCGCCTCCGAGTTTTCCAGTTCAAGTGAGCATGAGCGAGAAGCGGCAACATTCAGTTGTTTGCTGAGACGATGATGATCACGACTGAGAGAGTCGAGCTCGCGGACAAACCCGGCGTTTTCAGTCTCCAACTTCGCTAGGCGTGCTGTTGTCTGCTGGTTCTCGGATGTTAGGTTCGCCATCGTCGAGGACATAGCAGACAGCTCTGCCTCGTGAGCCTGTATGGTCTGTTGCAGGATTCGTTCTGCCTCCTCTTCGATTGCCCCCAGCCTATCGATAGCTTCATCCCTCGCTTCTCTCGCCTCGGCACAATCTTCAACCATGGCCTCCTTTTGGGAAGCGAGTAGCTCAAGTTCTGACGTAATTTCTATGATGCGCTCTTCGTGGAGCTTCGCATTAGCCTCCAATCGACGGATGTCGTGTTGATAATCGCCAATCTGGTCGGTACAGTTTAAAATGCGCATTTCGAGTTCCTTTATGCGGTCCTTGAGTGCCCGCACGACCTCGGAGGTAGACATTGCTGAGAGTTGCTGAGCATGGAGAGTATTGTAGCGATCCTGCGCGTCAACCAAATCCTCCTGTACGCGGGCAAGGTCATCCTGCAGATTCGTGACCTGGAGGGCAAGAGAGTTCCGCTCTGACTCAACATCCTGGCAGTTCTTGTTGAGGGTGGTAAGGCGCTGTTCGGCCAAAAGGAAGTTTTGATGTGCATCCTCCCCAGCGGCCTCGGAGGCTCTTGCACGTTCCATTATGGTAGCAACCTGTCCGTCTACTTCGGCCAATCGAGAACGCAAGCGATCACGCTCATCGTCTGACTCAGAGAGCTCTTTAGCAACTGCGTCGAATTTCTGAAGGAGGACATCGTGTTCGTGCGCGTTCGTAGCCAGTAGTTTCTGGCTGTCGATAATCGCGAGTGTGTTGAATAATCGGGAGTTAGAGGAAGCGAGCTCTGCAGAGGTCGCGGACAGACGACCTTCAGAGAGATCTAAGCGGACTTGCAGGTTGGATATCACCACAGCGAGAGCGGCTGCACATGAAGCTGATCGCTTCATTCTCCGCTCCACGGAAGGGTTGGATTTGGCTGTTGCGATATCGAGTGCGTTCTCCGTTAATTGTTTCGTCAAAGACGAGATACGAGTTTGATAACTGTCAATAGTGATGCGGTATTCAACCTCCGAGAATTCAAGTGCGCGCTTGAGTCCGTCACGTTCATCGCGCAGCCGATCAATTGCCCGCAACAAGGTTTGGATATGGTCTGCCAAAGCAGACTCGTCGGGAAATGCCGGAGCACCTTGTGTTCTTTGGGATTGAGATGAGGGGTCAAACGATGGGATCTCCTTATGGTGATGATGGGTATCGAGTTCGGCCACAAGATAACTGTTGTAATCCTCCCTTAAGAAAGCGAAGTACGCAAGGAACCAATTGCTTACGCATGCCTGGCCTCCAACTCTTTAATTTGACGCTCGTGGCCCATCAATAACTCGTGACCCTCTGCCACTTGGCGCTGAGAGGCTTCGTACTGTCTGACCAGTTCCTCCTTCTCGTGAAGTAATCGATTGTGAAGGTCTTCACTGCGGTGTACCTTTTCGCATTCCGCCTTCAGTTGACTCTGTAGCTTCTGGACCCTGGCCTGACTTGTCCGGGGGGCTTGATTTTCAGCAGCCAGCTTCTCCAAGGCCGCGATCTTTGCCGCATCCTCGTCGATCCTCTTCAACAACTCTTCCTCTCTTTCACCCGCACTATCTGTCTCCCTCAGCGATTCGAGTTCTTCCTCCTTCTTCTCCAGGATCGACAAGAGCTCCGAAATGCGTTTCTGACCTGCCTTGTCGATCGAGATGCGCGCGTTCTCTGCCTTGACCAGGTTATCTTGGGCTTGAGCTAGCTTCTGCTCTAGCGCTCGAAGACTCTTCTCTTTGTTATGCAATTGAACTTTGGTGTCATTGAGTTCTTGTTCTACAGCCGGTAGACGGAAGCTCGAGACGGAAGAGGAGCGAGGTCTGCCATTCTTGCGAGGGATATTTGAAACACCCTTCGCTTCGTGTGTCTGTACGATGCGTTCCAACTCGCGCATGCGAGACTCGAGAGCACGTTTCTCGCGTTGAACGGACTGATGTTCTGCGCTGGTCGCTTGAGAATGTAACGAAACCGTGTCGAGTGTCGACTCGAGTTCCTTTTTCGCGAGCTCCTCTGCTTTAAGCTTCTCTTGGACAGACTGTAGAGCCAACTCGGTATTCCGGAGGGAAATGCGCTCGGTCTTGAGTTCAAGGGACCGAGATGAAACCTCGTTCTCCAACTGGAGAGCCCGCTCGGCCTCTCTACTTAGCTGTGGGGGCGTGAACGGAGTATCGGGGGAACGAGGGGAAACTTTCCAACCTTGTAGACAGTTTCATTAAGCGTCGCCTGTAGCTCTTCAAGTTCTGCTTCGCGTCTCATAAGTTGAGTGCGAAGTCCCGCATTCTCTGTGTCTAAGGTATATGGCTGGGTAAGCGCAGGTGTAAATTGGGATCTGGTGATTGAGTTCACCTCGACTTGCGAGTCTGTCCTTGAAGGCCTGTGTTTCTTCCGAGATATCATGCTTTCCGAGATCTATGAGAGACATAGCTGGCGATGGCCAAGGTGGCAAGCTTGCCAGACGGACGTTGTGGTGATTGCTCAAGCGCTCAAGGCTGAACTTGTGGATCCAAACAATGATATACAGACTCGACGCGTTAGATCACGTGGTCGTGCTCTTCCACCTCCACTACCTACTTAAAGTGGTCTTCGTGAACTTCTTGACCAACATCAAAGCATCCGCTGCGGCTCCCCAGGACGCTTGGTATCCCCCAGAACTACAAAAGTAGACTGTTAGACGGTGTTGACATTTCGTTGCAACCAAGTCCTCACCCGAATCCATATGCATGCACTACTTGCATGCTCCCAGCCTCTACATCTGCCGAATCCCAAGGGACAAGATTGTGTGTGCTGCCAAGAGGGAACTTGACAACCTCCGCCTCGACGCGTGCTCCCCCTTCCCTTGCAGGCCTTAATCCTACCTGGTGCCTCAAAATCTTCGTGACCTCATTGTCCTTGAGTGAGGGCGCGAGCTCAGCACAGCGTTCAAAGATGCGCTGAGCAGTGTCCATGTCGAGAGAGGTATTCCAATCTCCAGACTGAAACGTCCCTCCCAAAAGTACAGTGTCTGTGTACTTTGTTCCCGGACGTGGAATAATGTATGTCCCCTCTCCCCGCGCCGAGTGGTCATCTATCGATCCATTCAGTAAGCTAGATTGTGAGCCATATTTACGTACGTACCATCCTTCGCAATTAAAAACTCGTGTATCTGGGATGACTTTACTAGGATTGTCTGACCACGTTTCGGATATAACTTGGTATCTTCTACACCAATGATAGACCTAGAGCCTGACATGCCTTTGTTATGACTCTTCTGAAGTAACTTCACACTTGTGTTACCCACCAAGGGAAGTAGCATTCACGAGGATGCCTCCAGTGCCCACTAATGGGCGCAGCTCTTGCAAGCTCCTCACGTGCCATCTCTCAAAGGAAACGCCACGAGACAATAACTCGGACTTTAACCAGGGGATGTATTCCTGCGGGTTCACGGACACTGTACAAAACCCGACCCCGAAGTTGTATGGCTCCGGAATCTCAGATCGATCGAGCTCATGGAGCTGAGAAAGTACATGCCATCTGAGCCTTCAAAGACTGGTAGACTGCACCTTACCTCACAAAGCTTTGCCCACCATAGTGCCGAATAATCGCTGACTTGCTTTAAAAAGATTTTTGATGGTAGTTTCTTGTGCCGATCAGTTTCGATCGAAGTAATTGGACATGTTATACCGACCTTGACCAAGCCAGTCGGAATCATGTCCCAAAACTTGTTGCTTCACGACACAAATCAGTGAACAAGTCGCAGTCGTTGATGACCTACGAGCTCACAAGGATGCTAGCTCCCAATGGGAGATCCGTTCATCCGTGGCTGCTGCTGACCCAGGAAACCAGTTTGCGCCCTAGCTCGAGACAGGTTGGTAAGCGTTAGGATCATCGCCTCAGGGAACGACACACCGCGAAAGGACTTGCCCACGCTTGCGAGTCCATATCTTCAGGCATGTCTCGTGCCACAACCGTTAGTGTGAATGCGACATCTGGATCTGTCGCAGCCAAGTATGCTACGGTTAATCCAATGACACCAGCACCAAGTACGACCAAGTGCTGCTGGGGAGTCTCTACACCAGCCATGTTCGACGATCGAAAGCGTTGATGGTTTCGATAAGGAAAGACAAAACGTACACCAAAATGGAAAGTAAAAGCAGTGCAGTCTAATGGGTTGATAGCGGACACATCGCCCCGATCCATAATCAACCAGATAAATCAGCCCCACAACGTAATTTTTCTCAGTTGTACGCCACTGGCACCATCGTTTCGCGCTACAAATAGAGCACCCAGACGTGTGTCTGAAACGTGGTTCGACATTAGGGTGCATCATACGTACAAAGAAATACCTACATCCGGGTAAATTCTCTCCTCTGCACGGTGTTGCGGACAAGCCGGCACCCTCCAGTGCAGCCATCATCTGGCCATACGTCCCGCAAAACATTGCATTTGGGGTTTTATATCCCCGACTTGTATATATTACATCCCCATCCGGGTGCTCCTGGGGTTGGATAGCACTGCCAGGTGAGCGGCTCATACCCGCATCAAGCACTGCGACACTGATAGTCCGCTGCAAGCGGGCTAGTCTTTCCTTGCGAGTCATCTGCGGATGGTTACACCCGGGAGGAAAGCAGATGCAAATCCCATGTGCTTCCGAAGCATCGGGCTGGGGTGGTGGTGGTGGAAGTGGCTTGGCCCTCTCTGAGTCGGCGGGGGGCTTGGAAACGGAGTCGTTGGTGGTTCTCTCACGGATGACGGGGGTTGATTTTCGTTTGAAAAGGGAAGCGGGCGAGCGCAAAGAAAAGGAAGGACGATGCGGGGCTTGTGGAGGGCTGTCGATGTAGCAGAAAGAGGAGGTGGAGGATGAAGGGGAGCCATGGGGGACGACGGAGACGTTCTCAAATTCGAGGACATATGGGATACCAAAGGATGTGAACTTGACGTTACTTGTCATTTGTAGGTGAGAGGAGGAATGCCTCGCACTTGCCACGCTGTGCCTGGCGCGCCATCGAAGGTGTGCGTTGAAGATGAGGGTGCTCGTTACATAATCAGAACGACAGCTGCTACTCCACACTATGACGTCAGACCATGTACCTTCCTTTCTGAGATTATCTGCAGTATTTTGCGACTATTTTCATCGAATATACAACCGCGTCGCCATGGGCCCGATTAAAACTCGGTCAGTCCCGTTCTCCTTCTTTCTTCCAACATGCTCTCCGACTATTTCCCTCCAACCTCAGTCCCGTTAGACCACGTAGACCAAACCAAACCGCCAATGACCCCCATCGCACCCCAGCCATCCGTCGCCGCCGAACCCGCCACCGCTCCTCCTCCTTCCTCTGCCCCCCCATCTCGCGTCACACTTCACCTCGGTCACTTGCCAGACAAGAAGAATATCAAGGCCCCATGGCCCAGAACCCCCTCCAGGGTATGTGTCCAGTCGCATCCACGGACTCGCAACCAACTTGTCCAATGTAGGTTGACCCGAATAACCCGCCTTGGCCCGCATTCCGTGGCTATCACGAATACTCTTTTGCCCACGCAACCATGGGCGTTCGTCTTCCAACCATATTAGGAAAGGCGATCGACGATGCTTCGCGCACCCTCAATGAGCAGTCCGCCGAAGACCGTATTGTCGATCTCGTCCAATGTCTCGAACGAATGGACACACTTATGGCAGATTTGAGCGGAAATGCAAAGCTGAGGCCAATTGTTGATGACAATGAAGCCGACGTCGCCCTCTGGAACAAAGAAATCGCCAAGTACTTCCAAGGTGAGCGAGAACATCGTACTACCTACTCGATGCCAACCCTTTCGTCCAGGCAAAGACTTCATGAACGCACCTTGGCTCTTCGCCGAAGCTTACAAGTATCGTCGCTTGCACGAATGCTTCAGTGTAAGCAAGCACTGGAAAGACTATGACGTGTTCTACCGCCAAAAAGTATATTCTTGTAATAAATTCAACCCGGCTGCTAACCATCATTTACAGCGCGACACGTTCTCCAGATCTGCAGAAGCTGTTTTTGAGCTCTCAATGCGCTTTGCAGAACCTTTCAAGCAGCCAGAAAATATAACGGGACAGGAAAAGACCGAAGCGGAACGGCTTATGTTCCTGGAATTGACACAAGGTTTGTGCTTAACGTCGACAACTATCCTCCTTTTAATTTTTATCAGTTTGCTTGTGGGGGAACTCCACTGACTTGTCATTGCTCATCAACATGACCGAAGAACAGATCAAGTCGTTGCAGTCCACTGGCGGCGATCATCTCGCTGCGACAGAAAAGAACATCTTAGGAAACCACCTCAGCCAGTTATGGAATACCTTCAAAGAACTTCGCGAGAAAACAGGGGGGCGTATCGATTTCGTTTTGGACAATGCCGGTTTTGAGTTATATTGCGACTGCGTCTATGGTATGCGTATGGACCCCACGAGGGCGACGACTGCTACTGATTGACGTCTTGTAGCCGATTTCCTCATTCAGAGTGGCCTTGCGAGGCAAGTTAGGTTCCATGGAAAGCGGTACCCATGGTTCGTCTCGGATGTCACCCGAAAGGACTGGGAGTGGCTTTTAAACACCATGGTGTACGGACACCTCTTTCCGAAAGCAACCGAGGCGGAAAGAGAGTCACTTAGGCGCCTCGGTGCCCGTTGGAAGGTCAGGCCTTCCCTTGACTTCGAGATCCATGATGCTGAGTATGCTTGTTCAGCAATACGAAAAGGATGGCAAATGGGTGTACGAGCAACACCCTTTCTGGTGTACCGGATATACGTTCTGGGAGCTGCACAGCGAAGCACCCGACCTGTTCCTCCATCTCTCCCGTTCCGATCTTGTCTTCTTCAAGGGGGACCTAAACCACCGCAAGTTGACATATGATTGTGCCGCTCCAGCGAGCACTCCTTTCGATGTCGCAATCGGACCGATGGCTAGTGCCGCGGGAGCTCCGAAGGTATGCAGTTTACGAACTATCAAGAGCGATGTTGTGGTTGGTCTCGGGGATGATGGGGACAGAATCGCAGAGAAACTCGACAACAGCGAGCCAGGTTGGAAGATCAGTGGGAAATATGTGAGCGACAACCCTTCATGTCCATTTGGTCGTTTCCTGATAGACACGTTCGCCAGGCTGTTGTGCTGCTATCTGAGGGTCGTCCGGGAGAAAAGGTCCGTTTCGCCTGATAATCCTATGTAGAGTGCCATGCGAATTACACATAAGATACCCTCGTGCGTGGGTCCCTGTCGTTCGTATCGAGTATTTGCTCCCCTGTTTCTTTCTTTCTTACTTAAGAAGTTCAACCTTGTATGTATCATGTCAGGATGTCACAGTGTGGAAGGAAGACCGACCCTTAATGAGCGCCCGTAAACAAATGTGGTTATGGTGGAATATTCGTACATACTAGGCTTTCTGCGGCTGAGCTTGCGTAGCCCCTTTCTTCGATTATTTCAAGCGATCCGTGATACCCTCGTTAAACGCTGCGCACAGTGACGCTTACTGCCTAATTGTGTATTCACTCCATCGTTACCTTTCTCGACTCGGGAGGTGAATGCCGATCAACTGGCTAATGTCTGCACGTCAGCTCGTAGCGATGTGTAGACTGTAGATCACCTTGCTTGACAAGGTTTCTGTGGACCCCCATAATTCGTGAGAAAGTGCAGCCCCTGTCGTACCGGATTCTTCCGCATCGGAATTTGAAACTAGGTAATAGGTACGTAGCATAGCTACTAAGTACAAGCTATTCCGAAGTAGATGCTACACAACGGTTCTTGTGTCTCGCCTCATTTCCTTCCACCATCCCAGTGTTGTTTTCTGCCAGCACTCCGCATGGTCTCCGCCTCCACCTCAACTGCGACTCGACCACTCATCGATGCATCCTTGTCCGCGTCAGCCATGTCCACTCAACTCGGAGCCCAAATGCTCGTCTCCCACTTCAACCACGTCCTCATGACGCCTACCGCTACCACTGTGCCCTTCCGAGCCCGAGCGCTCGTCTCCTACCCCGA
>JBBPMO010000097.1:0-58915 GCA_038090315.1 Xanthoconium stramineum
TCCTCTGCGAAATTGTGCGGAGGTAGCCATAATCTCGAAGGCGTCCTGACGAAAAGAGGTTGTTGCTGTACCGCTTGGTGGATCGGGGCGATGAGGTGATAGAAGACGCAGGGTAGGTGGTGGAAGTGGTGTTGTTCGAGAGATGTGAAGAGCGCTCTGGAGTATAGTCGGAGTCTACGCCTGCCTCGCTGGTGCTGCTTGCGTTGGCATCGCTTCGGTTGAGGTGACTGGTTGATGCTGCCTGCTTGGAACGTATGCGACTAAGAGTCTGCAGAACCATATCCTCCTCGGCCTCTGAGATTTGGTTGAGCGCGCCCCTCGCTCTCTGTTCGGCGAATTTGAGCTTAAGATCGACAAGGGAAACTGGGTCGCCGGACGAGGTGCGAAGAAGGGTGAACTGACGTGCGAGTCTGTGATCGTATTATGAGAGCTACCATTGGAAGTAAATTGACAAGAGACACACTCTGGGAGGATGAGGGAAGTGCGAAAAGTGTCCGGGGAAGGGAGTCCAGGAAAAAGGTCGTCTTCAGATGATTGCGGGAGGGAACTGGAACCGTGAAAAGCCGGAGAAGTCCTGTTAGCGTCGGACTTTTTGCTAGTGTGGTGCAGGGTCAGAGGTGTAAGATCGAGAGTAAGAAATCAGAATATGAATTGAAGAGGTGATACACGCGAAGAGTTTTAGCGAGGAACGTACCGAAGACGGTGCATATGAGCGGGTTATTTCCCTCGTTTTGTACACGTTGGCTGACAGAGGCAAAAGGGGAGCGGCTCGGACCAGATCTCTGATTTTGCAGGACTTGGGAGGGGAAATGACAGGCAACGTGTTGAACACGAGTTGAGGCGTTTACGGAACGGTCAAGCTACGGACCAGACCTGAGATTTAGGACGGCTTCGCAGACCAGAAGTGAGATCCGCAGTCGAGTAATACGAAATCGAAATCGAGGTCCGAACTCAACGTCGAGCGCGACGGCGAACGCACTTTGCCTGATCGCGCCGTGTTTGGCTCCGCGTGCACGTGTCTCCAGCCAATAAGACTGCTATATACTACTCGTTATTTTCTCTCCCCATGGGGGAACGTACATATCGTCCTCATGTTCTGCATTTTTGTCTCGGGCGTTCCGATAACCAGTTGACTTTGACCGGGACCATTGCCACGGCACCAACTACCTGCAAAGAGACACAATAACGATGGGTAAAGTCCAATGGCTCTTTCAATCTGCCGCTTTCGGCCACGTCACGTAAAACTCTCATGCTCCATTCCTACTCACGCCTCTTTCGTATCAAGATACTGAGTTACCGTGCTCTTATCGGAGCACGGCCTCTCTGAGAAGATGTGAAATTCAAGGACTGGGTGATACAAGCGAGCCTTAGATTCGATGGCTCGCGAAATGTAATCGTCAACTGTCTATAAGGTTACACGAATCTCATTCATAGAGAAACCCCGTTATTGTTTCGTTCGAGACCTACAAGCGACCAGATTACATAGCATGCCTATGTTCCCGCAGGTCGGATGAGAATCGCAAAGAAACGAAGGGTAACTCACTTCTTCGTATACTCCTTCGCCGTGGCCAAAAACTTGGCTTTGTCCGTCTTTAATAGCTAAAAACCATCACGTGTAGGTTGTCATGACCGAGAGAGAAAACAAAAAAAAACGTACTGCGGCAATGTCAGGGTCATACGGGTCGTCGGGACTCGGGTTATTCAACTTCTCTTGGACGATCGCGAGTACTGTAGTGTCTTGTTGGCGACAAAAACAGGGGGAAGATGGTAATTAGATAACTCGGCTTACCGGTTGACAAGGTGATCGATGGTTTCCACTGGTGTATGGTCATATGACAGCTCATCAGCAATCTCCGTCCATAGTGCGATGGCGTAGCCCCAAAGTCCAAGGAAGTTTGTGCACTCACCTCGTCTCGGAGAATAGGGACACAAATGTTCCCCTCTTCATTGATACCGGGATGATAGATCTTGGTCTGAAACACCACCTGACAAGCGAGTAGCGTCAGGTACGTAATACGACAAGGTGACAGCAGGAGGGAGACAAAGAGAAATGGAGAGATGTGGAGGGGAAGCTTGCTGGGGGAGCGAACACCACATCGCTACTCAGTGTAATATGTAACGCGAGTGGCTTACATTTGGTGCCTTGAAAGGGAAGTTAGGCGGAAGCTCGAGCTTGAAGCGAAATGTTCCGCCTTTGTACGGACTATCGGACTTGGAAGGGTCGACGGTGTTGTCAGCCAAGTGAAGGTACGAGTAAAGATGCGAAGGGCTGACCGCGCCTTTCACCGTGCAGTTCCAGACAAACAGATTGTCTTCTTCCGGTTCCACCGCCATGCCCTATGGAAATGGGTTGATTAACGGCGTAATCGCAGGGCCATCAGTATACATAGTACGTACATCAATAGGCTTCTCGATAATGTCCTTCAATTCCTAACCGATGGTAAGCCTGATAAGCTTTGCGACCAAGGAAGGAACCGCACTTTCTGGATACGTCTAGAATTGTGTTGGCTGAGATTCTCTTCCAAGGAGAAGAAAACTCACCGCAAGGCAGTCATTATGAGTGCAGTTAAAGGTCTGAATACGTCCGATCACTAGTTTAGTATGTACATAGCTAAGCTAGCGGGACGATACCGTGACATCACGTGCTCTGGACTACTCCGCGCTGCAGGCACATACGTTAATCAACATTTGGTACATCCACTTGCAATGATCGCGTACCGCTCGACCATGACCTTTATTCCTTTCTGCCTGTGTCAATGGCGCGACCAACAAAAGATCGAGCAGGGCTTTGCAAGTATGGGCCTTGGTACCCAATTTCTATCAAGACACCATGTACATTCCATGCCGTCCAAGCTTGCACAAGTTATACCAAGTATAAATCGTGGCTAATATATATGTACATCACCCAGTCCCTTTCTTCACAAACGCCAACAATCATCGATCACGTCCCATGGTCCTGTTGAAAACAGCCAACACCTGTCTATCAAGCACATCCTGATCCTCTGTCATCTTTTCCCCTCCCCTGGACACACTTTCGGTTGTATCCACGAAATTCGACTCGCAGTCTCCTACCGAAGAGCCAGCGTGTCAGGACGTGTACGAATCACGTGATCAAAAGTAAACCCTAGTCTCGCCCTGCCTTGATTAGCACATAATTACTCCTTGCTTGAGTATGCCATCGCTTTCCGAGTCGTCGTCGCGACCATCGACACCGAGCGCTCCAAATAACCACCCCAACAAGAAACGAAAAGTCGCACAAACCCTTCCCGAACCATCACCAGCACCCTCCGACAGCACCACTAACCCTGCAGCCAACGTCGTCCTCCCCGCCCGTCATGACCTCTTCTCGCGTCCACGTCTTACGATCTCCCGCTTCCCTACTTTTCCAGATACACCCGGTCTCATCTATCACACCACCGAACAACTCGCCATGAATAGGATCGGCTTTCGCTACGTCCCAGCGGGCGTTGCGCCTCACGGGTCCGTGTTAGCCTGTCGTACCATCGAGAGCGCGCCACCCTCCTTTCGCGTGAGTTGGGAGGATCGCAGTGCATTCGTCAAAGTCACTCCTGACGGGCTTGGACTCCTGGGTGAGCGCGGGTTCCGCAGTGCCCGTTGCAATGCCCCGGTCCGGGAGGGTGCATGGTACATGGAGGTACGTATAGAGTGCGGTGGAGGTGATCGTCCACCGGATCTTCCAGACGCCAACATGCGCGAGGGCAGCCACGTTCGTCTCGGCTGGGCGCGTCGTGAGGCACCCCTCAATGGACCTGCCGGGCTTGATGGTTACTCCTACGGATACAGGGACAAAACCGGTGAAAAGGTGACACTGTCTCGTCCGCGTCCGTATGGTCGGAGCTTCCGCACAGGAGATGTCATCGGAATGTACATTTTCTTGCCCCCAAGGCGGAAGCCTGATCCTGCAGATCCCCATGATTCCGCGCACCTGAAGAGGGAGCGCATCGCCATCGAGTTCAAAGGTCAAGAGTACTTTGAAAGCCTCGAATACCCTCAGAGCAAGGAAATGATAAAACTTATGGAACTTTCCAATAAGGCATCATCCACGGTTTCCGTCCCCTCGGCTCCTCCCAACAAGAAGGCGTCAGGCGCTAAAAATTTACCAGAGCGCAAGGGACAGGGAGTAGAAGGTCCCGTCTTACGGCCTCTTCCCGAATTGAAAGGGTCACATATCGCGTTCTTTGTAAACGGAGAATGTCAAAGCATCGCCTTTCGCGATTTGTACGATTATCTCCCATTACCCACGACGCCCGCATCGCGAAAGAAGGATAAGGAGAACAAGAAGCGTGCAAAGGAAGGCGCTCCGCGGGAGCATAAAGAGAACCCTTTTGATGACGGAACGCTCGGATATTATCCATTCATATCTTTGTTCAACTATGCACGGGTCAGGATCAATCCTGGCCCCAATTTCGAATTTCCGCCACCTCCTGACATCGAGGGCTTCCTTCGGGGTTCTTCTGGAGAAGACGTAAAGCCGTCATCGCAGCGCACTTGGCACCCGATGTGCGAGCGCTATTCCGAGTTCCTGCAAGAACAATGGGATCTCGACGCGCAGGAGGAAGCGGATGCCAAGGTCGAGGCGGCGTTGAGAGCTGAGAGGGAGAAAGCAGAGGAGGCAAAGAAAACACAGAAAGAACTGCGGAAGCAACAAAACGCGGCCAAGAAACGGGCAAGGGAAGCAGAGCTACGTCAATCGTCCGTTCACACCGCTTCTCCTCTTCGTGAAACATCTGTTGCACAAGATGAGTCTGCGGCCGTGATTGATGATCGGTTCGGACCATCCGTGTCGTCGCTTCTTGCGCCCATACTTCCGGAAGATATCGACCAAGCGCATTCGCCTGCCCCCACTGCTACATCTAGCGTTGATTGCCATCACATCCCCGAGACAGAAAGCGGATACAACTCCGAAGCGCTGGAAGGAGTTGGAGAAGGCGAGGTGGAACAGGAAGGGGAGATGGAGATGGACGACGGCAGCGACACTTTCAGCATGCCTGTCATAGATCTCGATTTGAACGACATGTAATGAATCTCATTTGCTGAGTACGCCGAGTTATGAGTCATGAGTACATGGAATGCGTGCGACAATTGTGATGACAACGAATAGCAAAAATGACAACATGAACAATGAATGTCATAACATCATGATCCTGCCACCCACTGCGGAGGAGGAGCTCGAACTTGATACCTGCAAAGACATTGAGGTGCCGTCGGAACCGTTGAGCACGGACGTACCCAACACTCTCACCCAGACCCTTCCCTTTCTCCACCCGAATATCAAACACCATGTCCCCCGAGTTCGGGTCCCACCAAACCGCACACCAGTTTCGCCGCCCCATGATAACCTTGTTCCTGTCGCGCGTTGTGCCGTCAGGGTCATGTGTAAAGAGCGGCAGCTGAGAAACGAGTGGTAAGTAGCAACGATAAAATGGACAAGAATAATATCGACCATAATCTCATCCGTGTTAACATGATGTAGCGTTT
Organism: Xanthoconium stramineum; assembly: GCA_038090315.1. Taxonomy (NCBI): domain Eukaryota; kingdom Fungi; phylum Basidiomycota; class Agaricomycetes; order Boletales; family Boletaceae; genus Xanthoconium; species Xanthoconium stramineum. The sequence continues at coordinate 5,500 of JBBPMO010000097.1, forward strand.
TGTGCGTCTTGTTAGCCAATGTGCACACCATGCCGATGACCGCAACAGGGGGACTGCGAAAAGTCGCACATATCAACCGTGTGAAGGTTATCATGAGAGTAGATGCGACGAACGGCGTGTTCACGATTGCGCTCGTGATGATATTGAGCATATACCGGTAGTCAATGGGAGGGGGGACGTCTACAACCCCCCCACCCTTACCCCCAGTTTGTTGAGGGAGGGTCTTCAACACGCCAACAGCCGCACAGTGGACGTCACCCGACAGGAATGTGATGCGAAGGCGTTTCATCCTTGCAATTCCCTGAAGTTGTTGGATGAACCAGTTTCGTTCTTGCTGGATACACACACGGCTAATCAGTACCAACGATGAAGTATCCGTCCGTCCGTACCTTGTGGGTTTTGGCTGTCCAGTGGTCGTTCTGAATGAAAGTCAACATCACTGAGACAGCTAGCTTGAAACTGTTTACCAAGTCGTCGAGCAACTCTGCCTCTCCATTGAACTTATTCACGAACCCGGTCAAAGCTTGGCCACTACGTGCGATGGCTGTCAGAGGGTTCAGCTTGGAGTCCAATACACTCTCCATGAACACCATGCGTGGGTAGACAATCGGAATACCTGAAAGAATTGCATTAGCAGAGCTCGCATTCACAGCATTGTATCAGTGCACCAAGTTGTAAAACCAGATGTTCTACGTAAGGGGGCATCTGGTTGATTGCTTCCATCACTTTTCGGTACTCTTCATTACTACAGACCCTATCTTTCTTTCTTTCTGCTCTTTGCCCAAGTGAAACAAAGGCGGGACCAAGGAAAGTTTGGGACCTACCGACAATCCAACATCAGAATTCGTACATTTGGCCCCATATAGGCAAGGCATGAATGTGACGGTAAACCAACATATGGTCCCTGAACGCCAAGGATCAAAGATTTGAACAGGTGGGCTCCTCGACTGTCGTTCAACCCATCCACATATGCTAGCGAAGTCTATCAATAAGTCGGACTTTGATGGCTGGTATAAAAGCCGCACGATTGATGAAGCATTGGAATAACAGATAGAAGAAGTACCCCCGAGAACCGATTCTACAGGAGAGATAAATGAGTGAATAAGATTACCGTCACAACACGTACGCAAGGAAAACTGGTGAGGATTGCAGATCATCGGGATCTGTGCGCCGTTTGAATGTGTTGTTCGGATAATGACTGCAGATCGCTCACAGCTCCCAAATCCATCAATCTCAATGGAAAACATGAGAGAAGAAAGACAGCGATATAAGAAGTAGACATACCAGATCTGGCGAGTGATCATAAGCGAAGAAGTGGAGAAAGAGCAGTCAAAATGTGCTTACCGTGATCGTCTAAATTTTGATAGTCTGAAATAAGAGACGGTTGTATGTCTGTTCAAACACTTACCACACATATTGAGCATCGGTCTGGTGCAAAATGAGTCACCTGGGGTAATCGACCAAGACGACACTCACATGGAACTGTTAGCCCTGGCAAACGCTCCGTTCCTAAAGGAGGCGCAATAATGGTTGAAGAAAAAACGGTCCATACATGCCGACATTTCAGGAGACACAGGATATACTAGCTTTGTTGACGAGTCCGATTGGTGGATCCAACCTTGCATTTCTGGTTCTCTCGTCAACCTTCCCCAAGATGTCAACGTTGTAGTATTCATTCCAGCAAGCCGGGACTTACGAGTCGCAATAGAGCTGATCCCCTCCGCCAACCAAGACATGGAATGGTTGTCTCGCGTGCTCGCGAAGCAAGTCACACCACATTGGATCGTAGCCACTCCTGAACCCCGGGCCCTTGAACTCTTCCTGGTTAACACCAGCACTAAATCCATTACACTTTAAAGGAAAATTAGTTAGATTTTTATGAGCCAAGTGTTCACCACCCACCGAATAAGTGGCCCATCGCATGTTCTGATGTATAGCTGGTACGAAAAAAGAAAGCTGTACGCTTTTGTTGATGCTATATTTAATGCATAGCTCAGTGTTCCCCAATTGTATTTGTATTGGGAACCTCCAGAAAGTGAATGTTCTGCGCAGGATCATCCAACTAGTACTAAGACAGAAAAGTTATGGTACCCACCCTCCGTTGCCTGCATAGACGTAAATCTCTTGGCCAATGACACGTTGCGTCTGGTCGCCTATCCCGCCAATTTTTGCCTTGTAGTCTCCATAACCCAAACCCTCCGAAATTGGGGTGATCGGAGAAGTTGCCGTAGAATGGGGATCGGCTGGATGAGGGCCAAGATCAAACGATACCCCAGCATCCTGCTGACCACCTCGCGGCTGTACTCGTTCTTCTGGGTCCCACTGATAGGTTAACACGGGGTGGGGTTCATAGGAGGATCCCGAATCAGCGGCTTCATTCGATGGGAGTGTCAGTGAACCGCGACTAGGACGTTCGCGATATACGCACTAACTATCAACACAGCACCACGCCAAAGGCCATTTTCATCCACGGTGTCGTAGCGAAGCAGAGGACCAACCATGAACTGGAGATATGGATCCGTACGTGGGGCCCGTTGCATCCGAGCACGTTCGGCAGGGGGTAGTTGTGCCATATAAGCGGAATCTGTCCGCACGATCGACGGGGGAGTTTCCAGACGAACGCGACTTGTCTTCGTGTCGCTAGATGACTGCTTGTGATGAGGGGGCCTCGAGTAGGATTGCCTTGGCGGCAGGGGAGGAGCCATTCCAGGCATAGGAAACCCGCCAGCAAAACTGCCGTCTGGCAGGGGCGCTACCTGCTCCACTGGGACAAACCTACCATCTGGGCCCCTCTGGCCTTGCATATGATAGTAACGATCATCCTATGTCATAGGATCAACGGATTAGCTGGACTATCGACAACGGAGGGTAATGCGGCGAAATGCATCCTTACTCGCTCCGCCTTTCTATGAGCATGCCAACCAATACTATCCATGTTTTCGGATCGCTTGGCTAGAGAGTTGCGATAATCTTGCGACCTTGCGAAGGATGATGAAAGATGAGGCCGTGGGGTAGTAGTAGATAAGAAGTTGGATGAGCGTCACAACCAGAGGAGAGGACACCTATATAGCAGCGCAGCGTTGATCGGACCTCGGCGCCTCGACATCCAAGCCGTAACCCGGCGGAAACACCGCGGTGGCATTGCTCAATCCGTTGCACGAAACCATAATGACCACCGACTACAGTGGTTCGAGTCGTCGAAGACGTTTATCAGTATTGCTAGATGCTGCTAAGGTAAATGTGTCGGCATCATCAGTTACCTAGTTCTGCCCAACCCATCACCACTTTAATTCTAGCCAACATGTTCTACAACAGTCGTAACCAACTTCCCGTCCTTGACCACTGACTTAAGCATTTCTGGCACAGCTTGCTCCTGGAAAACGCCATCCTCCTCTCCTTCGACTGGCAAACTGACATTTATGGCACTGCACTTGGCCGTCGTGATTTCGACACCAAGACACGACTTTGAGAGGTAAATCTGACCAGAATCGATCGAATCTACCTGGATGGTCGGAGCCATCCCCGTGATCTGGATTTGGAACGACGGGGACTTGGTGATTGAAACGGAAGAGATTACGGATTCGACGAGGACCGAGGTTTTTGTACAATTGACTGAGGAAAGCGTGGTGCTCAATTCAGACATCAGTTAATCGCCACATCACTTACTCAGCGTGACGGCGTTGACCTTGCCCTTGATGATGATTGTGGTGTTCTTGCATCCAAACAAGTTAACGGTTTGACTGATCTCAACGTCGGTCACCTCCAGGGCGGGTTGGTCCTCTTGGTATTCCTGTCCCTCATATAAGTACCAGAAATCGACTCTTCAACGCTAACTCACGATGAGCCATTTGTTGCCTTCTAACGCGAACTTGGGGGGCTTTTTTCCCATCAACGCAGCAGGTTTCGCGGGCTTTGTTGGCTTCTTTGTTACTAAAACGACCTTGTAAATCCGAGTTCTGATTTTTGAAATGACAAGCACGAACCTCCCGAGCCAGCGCCGGCTGGTACAACGCTGCCTGCACGCAGAGCCGGATTCTTGTGGGTCATCTCGCTCTTGTCGACTTTCCTTAGACCTTTAGTTACTTCCTCGCCACGGTTCAGCTCGGCGAACACAGCAGCAACGCCTCCTGCCGCTGGTCCGGGTGCTGGTGCCACGTTGGAAGATGGTGGGGGCGGAGGTGGGGGCGGGGGAGCAGGAGGTGAAGTGGCATCTACAGGTGAAGTGGATTTATACTCTGAAAGAGGGACTCCCTATAGCCGGATTCAGAATCCCGATGGACGTGAAATGGCGCGTAACTGACACTAGCATTCCAAACTAGGCCGGTTGGGTGGTTCTCTAGTACGTAGCGTTTCATTTCATCCATGACGGCGACAAAGGCGCGGACCCATTCGGCATGACGGGCATCCCTGAATATGCGAATTAGTAGCCTGTCATCTGGGGTATTTGGTGGCAATCGTACGCACTTGTCCTTCAATTCTTTGAGAATCCTATTCGAGTAATACATGGCCGATTCCTTGATCTCGGTAATGTATTGTGCCGGCTTGGGTTCCTGCAACGAAACGCTGCGTGAAGAATATCCGCAAGAGCGGCTAGGCACTTACAACGGTGACCCAACCGACGAACACTGCGCCCTCTGCGACGACGGTAAGGTGGTTGAACCATTCTCTTTCCTTTCTGTTAGCTTCCTTGGCCCGGGTGACGCTTTCAATGGCGGCCTGCAATGGGTTCAACAGCACCTCAAAGCCCTGCTGATCTGGCTTCCTGCACGCCGCAGCCTTGAGCAATAAGTCGCGCAGCACCTGAATCACTTGCGCAAACAAGTCGACCTATCAGAGACAACACATAAGATGTATTGAAGGCCATGCTGTGTGAAAGGCGAACCTGATCGACCAACACTTGCGGGCCAAAGGCAGCCGTGAGCCCTACCAGGGGCTTCAGCCTTGCTTCGATCACGATCGCATCGAAAGTCTGGACGCTGGGAGGTGTCTCCCGCCGGACCACGATTGCTGGTGGCGCGGCAGGCGGGGCCGGAGGGGAAGGAGCAGATGCTGGCTGAGCATCGGCAACGCTCGTCACGGTACTAGTACTCTGTGTTCGAATTTCACGTTTCGTGAGGTTGTCTTCGACATCTTCAAACCGTGAGGCGATTGCTTCCAATCTGCAGCCAGCCAAATGGACACTTTGTCCGCGGGACAAGGGAGGATTGCTTACCGCTTCACTATCGTCGCAAGGGTGTATATCGAGTGCGTTTGTGTAGACATGCTCCGTATTGCTGCGACCACTCACCGCGGCACGTTCGTCGGTGCCACTGACTCGGTGTTGATTGCGACCGGAGTGTTCCGTACGCCGACCAAATTACACTCAAGTAACTCAAAATATCGACTGTGATCATCTAGCTAGTCCTCTTCCTCCCGTGGAGCCCTCAACTTTGCCTTCTTTTTCGCTTTCTTACGCCGTTGACGTTCTCTCTCATTTTGCCTCGCACACTGCAACTCTCCCTTTGAGAGACCAGGGTTGTACAGTTTATCCAACTGACGGCAAGGAATGAATTCGCATCAGCGATTCTGTGGTACACTCATGCGGGAATATATTATGACACGCCTTTTCCAATAAATGTCGTCTAGCGAGCATGCGGTTAGTAGCCAGAGAACGGGTCTCCTGACACGCCACTCGAATGCCAGTGGGTTTATGAAGCAGCTGAACGTTGTTTTCCGTCTTGTTGATCGACTGTCCCCCAGGACCACTCCCTGCAGGGAATCAACGCTCAGCGCAAGGCATGGTTGGCGACAGACGCACCTCGCACAAAGGACTCTTCTAGATCTTTCTCACATAATTCCGGAACCGTTCGTTGTTTATGGGCCCTCCTTAGCGCTGAGAAGTTGCGAGGTACTGGTGCGCTAGGCAGAGCAGCACTTTCTGGATGTCTTGCATGAGCCTCAGAAACAAATGTTCGATGCGTTGAACGATGACTCACGTTGTTCCGTCCTGCTCAGTCTTGCGTGCTCGACGACTGGACTGGATTGGCGGAGGGGTTTTGATGGAGGAGTTGTCTCCAATTTCAGTCTCTTCGGTTATGCGCAGTCCTGCGGGCCACATCAGCAATGTGGCTGGTGAGTTACTCGATGCAAGACCCACTCCAAGCCTCTTCCCCGGAGGGTGTTTGGACCCTTTTAGCTTGAACCACGTTCTTTCGCAATGTGGCTGCGAGGTCCTTGGCCAGCTGTATCTTCTCTTCCACCCGAACCGGGTCGTTGCGTGCCACGGTGTCCAGCGCCAATGTGTCTGTGCGCACGTGTATTCGGAATGCTGCACAAAGTTAGGATGGCAACGTTGACCAAGTGAGCAAACGACCTTTTTGTATTGACACATCGCCTGGAAACAAGTCAGACGGCAGTAAGTAAAAAAAGTTAAAGTAGTATATACCTGCAAACGTCGCAGCGGAGGCCCTGAGGAGGTCACGGTAGGCCGAGCGCGCGGCTGCTTTGATGCTTGGTGAGATTGCCATGGCAAGCCGCAACGTGGGCCGACGCACGACTAGGCGTTTTCTTCCGGCCAATCGGGTCGTGCGGTGATTCCCGGCCTCGATCTGAGATCGTCCATATGCGGTCGGCGCAAGACGCGCTCCTTTTTTGGACGCGTCGCGCGTCCGTTTAGTGGCCCATAAACACACCGAATCTCTCGACCTCCCAATAAATGACTAGCGGACAGAAAATTGCAATTCCAAAGCATCCAAGAAAACAAAGGCAGATATGTGTGACCCCCAACAAAGTTTCAGAGTTACTCATCGCATTTCGTGTGAGACTAGAGCCCAACTTTTGTAGTATGCTCATTCATCGTTTCCAACCGCGTTTCCCGTTCTTTGTGGGGCGTAACATCCCGTTCGAGGTCTAAACTTACCACCACACACACCAGGGTGGTCGATCCTTGTCTGTTGAACAAGATACAGACGCGCTGTGCGTATCTCAAATAACCCACTCACGTGACTTCCGCGAATTGAGTTTGTTGACTGCTCAACGCACCCTCGGAGTTTTAACACTTCTCTCCCTTCAACCACTACTATCTCTCGCGGGACCTCTTTGCCACCCTCTTATCCAAGTCGACACCCGACCTCGAAGAGAAACAACAAGAACAATCGTCAACCTCGTTTCATATCTTTCAAGATGTCCACAAGGAAATCATCTGCCGCCGCAAAGACCAAGAAGACAGCCGCCCGGCCTGCCCCTACTCATCCAAGCTGGATTGACATGATCAAAGTTAGTACATCGTCCTCCTGATATTCAGAATATACGGTCCGATATTTATTGGGCGCGGGATCGCCGTTGGTCATCACATATGCGCTGATGTGCACTGTCCTCCCGAAATGGCAGGGCGGAGGGGACACCTCGTTCCCCCCACCCTTTCTTATGCGCGACTGACTTGCGACGATGGTCGAACACATCGACACGCCACTTGCTTACTCTGGATTTATGTCCTGATTACGATTTTGCCTCCTAACCTCACTCGACCCGAAATAGGAGTGTATCGCTGCGAGCCCGGACGACGCGCGTCAAGGCGTATCCCGCCCCCACATCAAGAAGTGCGCATTCCAAACGAACATTCGAGTGATCTACTTGCTGAGTGATGCTTCAGATATGTTGAGGAGCAGTACAATCTCCAGATTGGCAATGCCCAAAACACTCAGTTGGCTCGGGCCATTACCACTGGTGCCGAGAAGGGTATCTTTGTACTCCCCAAAGGTGGTCCTGCCCACCCCGTTGTGTACGTATATACTGATGCAGGTTACCATAGGTCCCGCGGGCAAAGTCAAACTCCCACCTAAGAATGCTAGGCCTGTAGATACGTCGGCGTCGAAGGAAGTCCGTGCACTTACATACCACGTGACCCCCTTTCTGATTTCATCCCTTTAGAACAAACCTGCTAAGATTGCTGCACCAAAACCTGCACCGAAAACTCGACCTGCAAAGACTATCCCGGTGAAGGCGTCTGCCGTCAAGGCTTCCGCCAAGAAAGCCACAACGAAAGCGAAGGTCGCAACCGCTGTCAAGGTTGCGGCGGCAAAGAAAGTTGCCGAGAAGAAGACCGAGGCTACCAAAGCCTCGAGGAGCACTGCAGCTGCAGCCAAGACTGCTGTCGCTAAAGCTCCAAAGAAGGTTCTTGCTGGTAAGAAGGTTGCACCTGCCAAGAAGACGATTGCTACCTCTAGGCGAGCGACTGCCAAGAAGGTGTGTCACATTGGTCGTTTATAACAAAATCAACACATACATATATACATATATTCGTAGGCTATCACTGGGACGAGTGCTCCCGCCAAGGCGAGGGCTGCAGCGACCAGGAAGGCACCGGCAGCCAAGAAAGCTGCCGCCACTAAGAAGGTCCCATCTAAGAGATCTTCTGCCAAAGCCTCGACATAAATACGGGAGAGAGTGAAGGTAAAGTTTTGCGCTGCCAATGCGTCGCATGGGTTTACTAAATTTATCTGCCATGAAAGAATAACAATTTCTTTTCTTTCCGTCTCCTAGTCCTACTTTCCTTAGGTTGGCATTTCAATGTTGTACGCTTGCGATCCCTCGATATGCTTGTCCCCCGTACCTCTGTCTCATCCTGTTTATTATTCTCTGCGTCTTATTTGGTATCTCTCCTGTATTGTTCGTATTATACAAACCAGATCCTCCCGCGTACTGGAGACACGATTTGTTCCCCGATGGCGTAGTGGAAGTAGATGTGAAGCGATATTTCTATTGCAGCGGGATCAAGGTGCTTGTGACATAATGCGGTGCCAAACACAGAATTGGCTGATGTGGGTGGAGGAGCACGTCGTGCAACATGCGCGGGAGAGTCTCTGAGAACATTATTCCATTGCATATCATGATCATTACACGCTATGCGCATGGGGATGGTGTATGTGTGACGTGGAACTTTGCTGGCTGCGGGATAAGAAAATGTGCGATACCGCTAGGGGTTTGCGGGGAACGATAGGAAGTTACCGGTTTGGTCGCCGATCACACCCTCGCGTCATTTCGCGACCGTCAACACGCCACTGGTCGCTCTCACTCTTGGACAGTTTCATGTCAACACAGCACGTTCACCGCGCTTCAAGCTCTCGCGCTGCCTACCCCCTCTTTCTTTCCCTGCATGAAACCCTCTGGCTCCAGACTAAATGGATCCTCCGTGGCCTGTTCGACGCATTCAGGTGGGACATTGTCCTGGGGACAGCATTAAGGTATACTCTCTCCTCTCCTCTCCTTGTCTCGCCATCCCATCCCCCGCACTGGCAGCGACCCTGAAATTCGGTCCAACATTCTCAAGTCTCTGCTCCTGAATGCACTCTCTTTGACTTCAATCTACGCCTTTGATCTGGTACTTCAACCGCTTGTCCACGACCACCCAAACTGGCTGCACAGAAACGTGGGCTGGTTTTACAGAGTGCTGTGGCTACTCCCCGTCGTTGGAGTCTCCCTCTATCTCAATGTCCGCACGAGGTTCCCACATTCCTCGTTTGATACACTGCTCTGACATTGCACCACGTCCGTCCTTGCAGAGTTCGTGGTGCAACATTATTGCCAAACGCACGTTTGTTTTGCAGCATGGAAACCGCGCCCCACAACAACCTGTGACCTACACCGGAATGTTGACTATGCTGGCAACCTCGGCGTACCGTGCGGTCATGGTTCTCACGTCGATGGTCGTATCTTTCGCTCTCGGTGCAATTCCGTACGGGGGTCCGTTGATAAGCTTTGCTTTCATGTGCTGGGTCGACGCGTGAGTTCCGTGTCCACGTTGACGCCGCCGGAACATGCGATACTGATCGCTTCCCCAACCAGGTATTACTGTTTCGAGTAAGTCGCGATAGTGTACCATTCGACCTAAAAAGGGTGACTCACTGACTCACAGGTTCATCTGGATTGCCCGCGGCCTCTCTCTTTCGAAGCGGGTGAGGTACCTCGAAGAACGTTGGCCGTATTTTTTCGCGTTCGGATTTCCCTCTGCGGCTCTCTGCACATGGGGCAGTGGCCTCGCAAACGCCGCCCTCTTTGCGCTACTATTCCCTGCGGTGCGTGCATGTTATGGCACTATTGCGGTGCGTGGGGGAGCTGAGTTTTCATTTCAGTATATTATCATGGCTATGCACGCCCGGCCTGTTCCTCAAGACCCGTTCAATCCACTGCTCTCGTCGGAGAAGAACGGTACAGTGCGCTTTCCCTCGCCACTCATCCCAATCCGGCTCCCGATATTTGCCGTGGTGATATGGCTCAATGACTTGGTCGTTCGGATCCTCAGCGTCGGGGGAGGCGTCGGAGAACCCCGTCACAACAGACTACCCAGCAATTCGTCCGAGAAGGCTGAAGAAGGCGCGGGAATCGAGCTCCAGAGAGTTCCACCTGAGACACGGAAGGCACATCAACAGGTCCACCATCCATCGCGTCCAGTCGAGAGAAAGGCTGTTCGAAGTTCCGGCCGGCGAAAGCGAGATTAACGCATCATCGACCATCTTATATCCTCAAGTGAACATCTTGGTCTAATTCGTCAAGGGGATCTCAGGAGTTTCTGGTATACATACCCACAATTAGTTACTAATAACTATGCAATGTAGGGCTGTTTTTCCTAACGACTACCTGCGTGAGAGACTTGATATGTTGCTGGGTGAAAGCACAGACTTTACCCAAATCCCGCCCACTCGACGGAATAATATGCTACGACCTGCTTGTCCTCCTCCCACTGGCATAACAAGTGAGCCTTCTTTGTGCCAGTTCCTAGCCGACCATGGGCAACGAGCTCCATTGGCCGAAGGGGGGCAGCAGGAGATTCGATAACGGATGCGACAAAGTGGGAGTGATACCGTAATGGGTCCCCTGATACATCCCGACAAAAGCAGATCAGAATGTCTCAGACAAAGTACTCTTCAAAGACGAGAATAACACTGATGATCGGAACGAAGGCAAGTATGATAACACGATAGCCGTGGTAGATCCAGCATGACGAATAAAAGTTTCGAAGGCTTAAACCAGAAGGACGTACCAGGATATACCAAATACTCGCCACCAAACTTGATTCCGCTTCCCATAAAATAGCCTTGTTCCCACAAGTCTCGGAAGACAGCGCAGCGAGCGCGTTGATTAGGGGTTTCCGGATAGTCCCATAGGCCAGCACCACGTGCGGCTTCAACAGTTGTAAACGAGTGGGTGAGCGGGGCGTACCACTCGAACGTGGAAGACGAGCCAGGGACATGTGCTGTGTACGGTGTGGTCGGATGTCGTACTGCAATCACATCAGACCTATGAGACCTTGTGATTCGTGACGACTCGGTGGGTTCAGGGACACGTTCAGTGGTGACGGGCGTGGAGAGACTCTCATTGGGTTCGAGAGAGTTGACATTACCACGTGCTCTTTTCTCCTCTCTTTCTTTTCGTTTTAGGATGGCTTCGTCGGACATGGCGCGGTCTGGATTAAGGGCTTCCCTGGCTTCGTATTCCTCTGCCAGAGCAACCTGTTCTTCGATCCCGCGGAGCCGCTCCGAATCCCATCTCGCCAACTGAGCCGAGCTGGGGTCGTGGTGGGCGCTCGGATCGTCTACTAGTATCGCAAGTCCTGTATGGAAGAAAGTGGTCACAAAATGAGTCGTGATTGGCACACCGATGTATGACCCGACCGACCCTTGTCGACGAGGAGAACAACCTCCTCTGGCATGAGCAAAAGCGGCAAGCCCAAGAAAACATTTTGCTGTGATAGATGGGGGAGCGTTCCAGTCAAGGCGCCGCAGACGCGATGTGAACGCAGTGTAGCGATGTCTGATGAAGGTAAGACGGACAAAGGACCGTGATAGGGATTCTTTCGTCTCACCGTCGACGTCCCACACATACGCTTTCTTATTCGACACGCGCAGTGGAATTGGCCCGGTCGAGGCCATGTTAGATGTGACTTGGATGATTGAAAGGATGACATCCGGCTTCCGCTCCGACAACGCTGGCACTGTTCTGAATCCAAGTCAAGATCTTATGTGATCACCAACCATTGATCAATTTATGTTGTCCCAGTAGCGATTGAAATCATAAGAGGAAAACAGCGCGGATAACCACCACGGCATACTACTCCTGCCCGGACGTGCCGTTTCGAGCGAACTTTAGATTATCTCGGATTATTCCCAGCCTCTCGCGGGGTGTGCGTGGTTAATCCCCTGCCTTCTTCTGCAAGTTCCCTCACGCCAGGAGCTGTTACTGGCTCTTGACAGCGTTATTCCATAGGTATCAGTCATGGCAGCTTATACGCAGGATGCCATCTTGCTCCTCGGAGATTCCCTTACCCAAGGAGGTTGGGACCAATCTGGATTCGCCCAACAAATGGCGTGTAGGTTCATAGTAGAACATACGTTGGCAGCCACTGAAGCCGCGTCTAGCTGCCTACGTTCGCAAGGTCGATGTAATCAATCGGGGCATCAGCGGGTATCAGACTGACTGGGCTATTCCAGTCTTTGAGCAGGTAATTCGTGAACAAACGTATACAGTCGTTTTGACGCAGACGTTTTACAGATCCTGGCGCAACAACACGAGCAGCATCACATACCCAAGGTGCAGCTGCTGACCATCTGGTTCGGCGCTAATGACGCTGCGATTCCCCCAAGTACGCAGCATGTCCCGCGAGACCGCTTCAAGGACAACTTGGTTCATCTGGTGAATATGGTCAGATCCCCGACGTCAGCGTACTACTCGCCCAGCACACGGATCGTTTTGATAACGCCACCACCGGTGAACACTCACCAATGGGCCAAGGAGCGCGCTTTTGCAGAGACAAAGTCATATGCGGAAGCTGTGAAGGAAGTTGGAGCTCAGTTGGGTGTGCCTGTAGCGGACGTGTGGACAGAGATCTGGGAAGCTGCTGGGCGCGATGAGCGTGCCTGTGAGCAGTTCCTCAATGACGGCCTGCACTTGAATACCGCGGGATATGAGGTAAGGAAGAAGCGCGCGTCATCGTGAGAGGGACTTATTTATGGCCTGTAGGTCGTCTTCAACTCGGTCATGAAGATTATCGAAGAGAGATACCCAGAGATCCATCACGAGAAATTGCAGACCGTGTTTATCCAGTGTGTCGATATCCGTTGACACGTCACTCACTCGCTAACGGTTTGAAAGCTGGTCTGAAATCGACGTGGACAACCCACGTTCCTCGCTGACCAAGAGGCGTGCGATCTAGTTGAATATCTACGTACATGTTACACGTTGTACATTTCCAGATCACCGGCGCGATTCCGCGCCGAGATGCTATGACGACCATATTATTGTCTTGAACACGTGACCAAGGTGAACTTGAACCAAAGAGAAGCCAAACAAAGCTAGTCTTTGACTGCCTTGCGAGCAGTTGACTCGGAGCGAGACGAGACAGTCCATATCCATTTGTTTTTAATTCTGGGCGGTCATCTTCAATTGGATTGGTGAGTATGTCTAATATCACCCGAGCGGGTCACTCAATTTACCATGACAAGGGACGGAGTCGGGACCCACACTAGTCCACATTCAGACTTACCTTTTCTGTTCCGTGTTCGAATTGCCGTGAGAGTCCTTTGTCCTCCACTATAATTCGCTAGCAAATCCCTACCTTTTCCGCTGACTTTCACATATCCAGGCGCGGCCTCCTCCGCCAGTTCGTTCACTACGTCCAAGGTATTCTCTCTTTCCTCCCCCCCACTTATCCTTTTCGTCAAAGGGGTGTCAGTAAGCGAGCCACGAGGCCGGTGTCAGTGTTCAACCAGCTTTGGCGCACAATGGCCTTTCAACCTCTGTTCCACACCTCCACATCTCTAACAGCCTGAGCGGTGTCACAATACTGATTTCCATTTTGATTTCTCTTCGACAGCCTATTCTGGTCGTGGTCAAAGCCGTTTTGGACAATATTTCGGTGCGTATATATTCCATGCCTGTTTCAACTTCGCTCCTTCCCAAGTACCGGTCACTGACTGTACCCCTCTGTCCAACTTGAACCTCGCCACGACTCGCGACGTATCCAACTCAACTACTCAAATTTACCGTCCGACGCGTGTATCTTTCCTCGCCATCATGAAACTTCTTACAGATCGCAATTTGAACAACAGGCGCAAGAAGGACTACGAATACTCCTCGAGGCCTCGAATCATGAACTTTTTCTCCACTATTTCATCAGCTTCCTCCCAGTATCTTGCTGCGCCTCTCGCGCCAATTCGCAAACGTAGCCAAAATCTCAAGTCCCGTGATGACATCGACGAATTTCTCTCCTCGGACCTCGAACTCTCGTTCGCGTCCACCATGTCCCTCAATTCCCCTTCGCGCGACTATGTGAATATCACTCACGAGATCAGCCAAGACGATGCAATGGATGTCTCTCCCATGCCACCACCACGCAAGGAGCCCGTGCAGTTCAACAAGCCTACGACTCGTCCCCGCGCTTATACGAGTGGTGCGCGCATGTTTGGGCAAGACCTGAGCAACAGCAGTATCTCAAACAATTCGATTCCTGATTCCAACTCTGGCACACAGTCTGGCTCGAAACGCACTCAACGCACCGGGTTGCCTGTCGAGTGGTTTGCCGCCAAACCATTGGAACGCACACAATCAGGCGAAAACCTATTTGCACCTGTAAGTGTCTAACTCGTACTACAAGTCAGGATTTTTAGCTCACACATCCTACTAGCCCCCCAATACAATTTCTTTTCCTTCGGAGGACGCAATGGATGTGGACTCTACTCCAGTGGTTCAGAATGAAGACCGCTCGAGCTCGCCTCCTCCATTGTCTGCTGCGCCAATAATAACTGGATTTAATATGTTTCATACTACCGTGTCTTCGGCACAGTTGGAGACTCCCGGCGCTGGCGCTGGTCAGCCCAAGAAGAGACGCTCATTGTCGCCCGACGCAGTTAACCGTGCCGAACAGGATGCCCTCTCCTCTCCTCCCCCTTCGTCACCGTCCCAGCACAAACTCGAGCGCATGGGGAACGGTCCTTTATTGTCACACTTCAACAAGCCAGGGTTACAGGGTCTCGGTGTCCCTTCTAATATTAACAAACGTGCTCGTCGCCCTATTTTCTCCGCTGTGGTGCATCCTGCAGAAGGTGGCACCCGTTCCGCATATCCCGTAATGGAGTCCGAGGAATCTCCTTCGCAAGGTCTAGCTCCTCTCAAGTCGGGGTCCTCCCGCCGTACGGTCTCCGCGATGCTTCCGCACCATGGTGTCGAAATGTCCGATGAGTCTTTCGATGGACCAGATATGTCGTCCCCTGCGCAGGCGTACATGAAACGGCAACAAACCAAGACCCTTCGTCGCCGTGATGGGACAGAAGATTTCAGGCCTCTGACCGGCGCTAGCCCTGTGGTAAACAAAGAAATCTTGGAGAGCCCCTCTGCGAAGTTTATGCTCCCAGGGTTCGGCGACAACGAGTCGTTAGGCAAGATTCTCCCATGCCACCGCGTTCGCGAGGATGGTTTGATGAGAATTGCCCCAAGTACCGTGAGTAATTTTCCACCGTTGGGACGCAATTCAGAAATATATTCGTATAGCTTGATGATCTGTTGGACGGCGCATACAGCGCTCAGATCGCTCAATTCCATCTGATCGACTGCCGCTTCGAATACGAGTATAACGGCGGTCACATCCCGGGTGCCATCAATATCAACACCGCGGCCGGAATTGAAGAATTTCTTCTTTCTCAAAGCAGGCCTAAACCATGTGTTAGCGGTGATGCGACGCGGAAAACAGTATTGGTCTTTCATTGCGAGTTCAGTGCTAAAAGGGCTCCTACGATGTAAGTGTCCCTTGTATTTCCATTGTCGCCAATACTGAAGGGTGCAATAGCGCCAAGCATTTTCGTTCGAAGGATCGTGCGATGAACAATCATGTGTACCCGAAGGTTCACTACCCGGAAGTGTACATCCTAGAAGGCGGGTACTGCGCGTACTACAAACATTCTGCGAGCCGCTGTCAGCCCCAAGGTTACGTGACAATGGACGACCCTAGTCATGCACTCTCTCGCCGCGAAGACTTGGACCAGTTCCGCAAGGCCAAGTTTGGTCGCACAAAGTCGTATGCTTACGGCGACCTGTGTTCCAAAGTTTCCGCAGTGACCCAGCAACAACAAGCGCAATCCAAGCGTAATACTGCCCCTGGTGCCTCTCAGTTGTTCGCTGCCGCAAATGCCGCTCGTACCCGCCGCAACGGGCTCTCCACCCTTACCGAGATTGGCAACCTTACGATGACCGATGACGAAGAAACCGACATCGGCGACAGCCCATGCCCTCCTCCGACCAAAGGTGTTTCGTCGAAAGTGAAAAGGCTAGGGAGGGCACCCATTGGACGTGCCGAAACCTTCGATGCTGCCCGCTTCGCTGCATACTGATTCTGGACTCGCCTACGCCTACTTCGCTTGCTGCAACTCTCGCCATCTATAATTTGGATGGCTACCACCTTCTTGTTTCTTGCTTCGACATTTTGGTTAAACGTTTGTTACTGGTCGCAAGCTATCTGCTACGTTATCCATCGAAGCTTTTCGACGACCATTCTTTCGACCACGCCATCGTTACGACGCTTTCAGCTCGCAGAGTTTTCCCTCTCTCGCATGGTACTGCACGTTTGTTATGTCCCACCGCCACCGGTTCAGCGCTGGCGAAATCCACACAAGACCTGACCTATCTCGAACTACAAGCATTATCATCTCCATCTGAAAACACCATCTTCGCACCTATAGCCACAAGCCGCATTCCACGCACCATTTGACCATCCCGCAATTTAAAGGAGGATTTCGCCATGGCAAACCCCATATCATCTGTTATTACATATGCGCATTGGACCATACATTCGCCTCATTTTCTCATATCTATCCTTCCCATTTCTTATTTATGGCGTATATTGCGACAGCCTAGTTATTTATGTCGATCTACGCCAAGTAAGAATTATCTTCCTCTCCCCTTCATCTATACCTTTTTTTCCTTGTTCCGCATCACATACACTGTTTTCGTTTCCTCCACTTGTGATTTCACCTCGTTTTTACTTTACATTGGACTCATATATTCACTTTTCTTTTTGGAACGGTTGCAAGACCGCTAGTGCGTAGAGTATGTTTGCTAGACGCATTCCTGTTGGTTTTCTTTTTCTTGATTTATCCAATTGGTGTTTTTCGTAGTAGGTTCGATTTCGTGATCTACTAACGATTGGTTCGTTTGTGGTTGCATCTTCTGTGATGCCTCACCGGTGACGGTCCACGAGCTGAACGGATGCCGCTAACTTGAAGTGGATCTTCCTCTGGCGAGAGCCGTAGGGTGAACAGGGCATACGAAAAGTTATTCACTGGGGAGCGACGAGCCCACAATGATCTCGGACCGTCCATTTCCCGGACGTTATTGATCCGCACCCCCCGTTATAAAAAGGGTGGATGCCAACTTTGTGGGTCGTACAAGGAGAAATGGAGCGATTGAGGTAGTAGAGCACTTGATCGCTACTCATCACCCTCACATCATACGACTGCCACGCGTTCAGTTTGAAACATTCCTTACGGACATCCACGTCAGAGCAATTCAAATCCGAGCTTGTGCCATACGCGACCACTGGCACAACCATAATGGCTCTGGGTAGGTCACAGGGTTTATTTTTCGATGGCAGCCGCGGTTGACAAGTTTGGATCCAAGCTGTGGTGAAATGAATTGATATTGAAGCATCGATGGCGTTCGGGCAAGTTAAGACATTGGTCGCGACTGAAATTTGATGGACGTATACTCTAGAGAAGCCATGCTCCTTCATTCAGCGAGAAGCCGTTCAAGGGATGCTTTGCTGACGTGTGGCCGCGGGGTGACGCGACAGGGAAATGCCCGTGGATGGCTAGGAAAACGTTCAGAGTCACGATCGAGATCAAGAAATCGGCGAAATTCCACTCACCGAGTTATTCCGTTCACATATTCCGCTTCAAACGCGACGTCGTTTCCATCTCCATCCTTGGCGTGGTTGAAATCGAGCGTCGTTAACATCGTCGCCATTGCGATCCAGAGAGATGCATAGCCGGTGTGTCGACCTGATGAGGATGAGTTCACGATATGCATACGGATGAAGGTCAATATCTGGCTTACCGGGACATGCTCTCCTTCCAAAGCCGAAGACAAAGTCGGGTGTGTCGTCAGTCAACATTCCTTCTGCATCTAGGAACCTCTCGGGGAGGAATTGCTCGGCATTGGAGTATCGTGTTTCATCGCGAGACATTGCCCTGCAAAAACGATAAGCATTTGTGTCCAGACAGTCGGAAGAACATCAATCACATACCAAACGTTTCCAAAGATAGTTGCACCTGTTGAACAAAAGTTATTTCAAGCAGGACATGACATGAATATGTCTACAATACCTTTAGGGATGTAGAAACCGCTGTAGATATCACTGGTTGTGGTGGTGTGTGGGCCGCCTTCAGAGGCCATGAGTAACATTTTTCAAAAAAATCGGGTTCATGATCCTACCCAGAGGGACAGGTGGCTGCCATCTCAATGTTTCGCGCAAGATCGCATCAACATATGGCAAGGATGATCTGTCGTCGAATTCGGGTAATCTATCGGTCCCCACGACGGCGTCGATTTCCGCCTGGGCGCGCTTCCAGATGTGAGGGTTCTTCACCATTGCAAGCGTGAATGCAAGTAGTGACGAGCTTGTCTATGGGCTCGGTTAGTGATTGTATTCATTTCCAGATCGTACGACAGACCGTCTCTACGGAACCTGCGACCGAACGATTAGCTTGATCATTAACAAGTCACAGTAACCCACCTAAGAAAGCAGTCGAGGAGGTATGTTTGAGAGCCTTTTCATAATTTGAACGGTCTGGTTCGTCCAATTTCTCCATGCGAGTGATGTGATCCGATACCATTGAAGGATTAACATCTCCCTTGGATTGCTACAAAGAACACCAATCCGTTCTAGCTTGTGCGTGCGAGAGGTGGACGAGACTTGCCATCCGTTTCTGTACGTAACGATACGGCATCTCGACCATTTTAACACCCAACTCACGCGCCACTCTTGCTTCATGTTTGATCCAAGACCCGGGAAGCCAGTCAGGTATGTGCAACACTTTCAAATCGACGTCAGATGAACTTACGCTTCAAGAATAAGGTACTCACAGAACGGGAAAACCTTCAGGAGGACTGCCCTCTCTGGCATTAACGCCGAGAATGAGGCGTCAATAAAGTCGTTGATAATCGATACCATTTGGTCATTCCGGGGGCTTGGATCGTAGTCGTATACGGAACACATTGTGACCGCAGCAGAAAACCTGTAGAGCTCTGAGAACGCCAAAACGTGAATTGAGTTGAACTAAGTGCCCTTACGTCGAGTAGTGAGTTGCGTAATCGCTGGGATAGTTCATCAGACTCAAGGCCATCTGGCGTGCTTTGCGGAGTTGTATTGGGTGAAAGGTGACAGCAGCGTCGGCACGGAATGTCTGATTGAATATTCGCCGGCACAACCTCCAGTGATCACCGTACTTCGCAAGGGCAAAGTTGGAATCGTGTCCATACCTGGAGCCACGTGAGTTGCTGACTGATCCATCATGGGGCACCCGACTCACGGATCCACTGTCGCTATGAAAGGACGATCGGAGTAGATCTGGGATCGTTTCTCGAGCAGCTCCGTCGCGACAGAGGGTGAATTCAAGACCACGACGTCCATATCCAAAAGTCGAAGATACATTATATCACCTAGTCACCATCAGAGTCAGGCATT
The DNA here is from genome assembly GCA_038090315.1 of Xanthoconium stramineum. NCBI lineage: Eukaryota > Fungi > Basidiomycota > Agaricomycetes > Boletales > Boletaceae > Xanthoconium > Xanthoconium stramineum. Next base: position 25,205 of record JBBPMO010000097.1, read on the forward strand.
CAGCATTACGCAAGTGAACTCACCATACTTGGCCCGCCATTCTGTATAAGTCCTGAAGGGTTCTTCGGTGTTGATAGAAAGGGCACTTCCCAAGAACGGGAGAGGAGTAGGACCAGGAGGGAGAGGATATCCCTTCCGTTCGATGCGACTGTGGATAAACCGCTGAATGATGTCTACAGAGATGACCGTCAGTGGGACGAGCACTGCAAGATGAGTAGCTGAAGTGATCCACTCCATTCTCGAGGTTGTATGGATGGTGTTCGTGTTCGGTGGCAATCTCTCTCCAAGGACGCCATTTTATATCTATCAGGATGTCCCTTTCAAGCGGTGTGAAACCAGTTAGCTCGGATAACACCGTGGAGTGGTGCACAAAGATAAGAACGTTCTCTTGCCCAGCCATGCCTTGTATGTCAGCATTGATGGTGCTTTTCGGTTCCCTCCAGGAGGACCGGGGAGGTTAAACATTCCGGTTTTTCAGCGTTGCCGTCGACGGTTATGTGCAGTTAACGAGGCAGGGGCTGTGCGAATCCGGGAACGTTGCATTTACCGACCGTGACGACAATCCGGTGTCCAGACCACCGAACCAGCGCAGGCGAAGAGGCATGAGAGTTCCTCCTTCTTGATCAAGCTCAATCCTTTCGGTTGTTGGCACACCGCCAGCATGATTTTAGTGCCCCATACTAAGGTTGGTGCTGGCACTGGCAGTGTCATGCGAACCACTGGCATCAAACATCACGTGCAAAATACAGCGGTCTGTAAGACTCGGACGAGCACACGAGCATTGTAACATGAGCCGAAATCTAAAAACAATTCAACTATACAATTCCACCACTTCTGTATCTCTGCATCAAGTTTATTCAATCTTTCACCTTCCAGTCGAGGAAACTCACTAGGATGTGACACCACCATCACCTTCATCCCAACTGACAATATGAGTTTGTCTGGCGTCTCTTCGACGCTTGGAATGCTTCCCAGCCATCATAAATGCTCTTTGACGGACTACTTTCCATGCTCTTATTTCATCCCTATGCCTTGTCCTTAGCGTTATGCCACAAATTACCCAATGATTTTAGTTGAAACATCTGGCCTAATAGTACATGAGAATTATTGCTGACGCAGTTCCCCCGTGCTCTAGTAATTAAGGTGCTGGACCAAAGGGAGGCGAGGTCATTTCCGTGAGCTACTAGCAGTCGGTTCGTTTGCGGTTGCATCTTTTGCGATGTCACAGCGATGGCGGTCCACGAGCTGAACCTTCTGACACAGATGCCGCTAGTTAGAAGTGGACCCTCCTCTGGCGAGAACCATAGGGTGAACAAAGCGTACGAGAAGTTGTTTACTGGGGAGCGACGAAGGGGGGATGCCAACTCCGTGGGTCGTACAAGGAGAAATGAAGCGATTGAGGTAGTACCACACGTTCAGTTTGAAGTATTCCTTACGGACGTTCAGTTCAAATCCGAGCTTGTGCCATATACTGGTTCTTGACGGATAGTATCGTGGCCCGCTGGCATAACCATAACGGCTCTGGGTAGGTCGTAGGGTTTATTTTTCGATGGGAGCCGCGGATGGCAAGTTTGGACCCAAACTATGGTGAAAGAAATCGCTTTTGCTTGAATTATAAAAGGATGATATACACATTGAAGCAACGATGGCATTCGGGTAAGTTAAGACGTTGGCCGCGACTGAGATCTGATGGACGTGTACTCGAGGGAAGTCATGTGCTTTCATTCAGCGAGAAGCTGTTCAAGAAATGTCTTGCTGACGTGTGGCCGCGGGGTGATGCGACAAGGAAAGGCCCGCGGATGGCTGGGAAAACGTTCGTCACGATCGAGATCAAGAAATCGGTGAAACTCCACTCACCGAGCCATTCCGTTCACATATTCCGCTTCAAACGCGACGTCGTTTCCATCTCCATCCTTGGCGTGGTTGAAATCGAGCGTCGCTAACATCGTCGCCATTGTGATCCAGAGAGACGCATAAGCGGTGTGTCGACCTGATGAGGATGAGCTCACGGTATCCATACGGATGAAGGTCAACGTCTGGCTTACCGGGACATACCCTCCTTCCAAAACCGAAGGCAAAGTCGGGTGTGTCGTCAGTCAACATTCCTTCTGCATCTAGGAACCTCTCGGGGAGGAACTGCTCGGCATTGGGGTATCGTGTTTCATCGCGAGACATTGCCCTGCAAAAACGATAAGCATTTATACCCAGACAGTCGGAAGAACATCAACCACATACCAAACGTTTCCAAAGATAGTTGCACCTGTTGAACGAGAGTTATTTCGAGCAGGACGTGACGTGAATTGTCTGTAATACCTTTAGGGATGTAGAAACCGTTGTAGACATCACTGGTTGTGGTGGCGTGTGGGATGCCTTCGGGTCATGAGTAACATCCTTCAAAAATCGGGTTCATGGTCCTACCCAGAGGGGCAGGTGGCTGCCATCTCAATGTTTCGCGCAATATCGCATCAATATATGTCAAGGACGGTCTGTCATCGAATTCGGGTAATCTATCGGTCCCCACGACGGCGTCGATTTCCGCCTGGACGCGCTTCCAGACGTGAGGGTTCTTCACCATTGCAAGCGTGAATGTCAGTAGTGACGAGCTTATCTATGGGCCAGGTTAGTGATTGTATTTATTCCCAGAATGTACGACAGACCGCCTCCACGGAGGCTGCGACCGAGCGATTAGTTTGACCATTAACAAGTCACTGTAACCCACCTATGAAAGCAGTCGAGGAGGTATGTTTGAGAGCCTTTTCATAATTCGAACGCTCCGGTTCGTCCAATTTCTCCATGAGAGTGATGTGATCCGATACCATTGAAGGGTTGACATCTACCTTGGATCGCTACAAATAACACCAATTCTTTCTAGCCCATGCGCACGAGAGGCAGACGAGACTGACCATCCGTTTCTGTACGTAGCGGTACGGTATCTCGACCATTTTGACACCCAACTCACGCGCCACTCTTGCTTCATGTTTAATCCAAGACCCGGGAAGCCAGTCAGGTATGTGCAACACTTTCAAATCGATGTCAGATGAACTGATGCTTCAAGTATATCCAAAGATACTCACAGAACGGGAAAACCTTCAGGAGGACTGCCCTCTCTGGCAATAACGCCGGGACCGAAGCGTCAATGAAGTTGTTGATAATCGATACCATTTGGTCATTCTGGGGGTTTGGATCGTAGTCGTATATGGAACACATTGTGACCGCAGTAGAAAACCTGTAGAACTCTGAGAACGCCCAAAGGAGACTTGAGTTGAACTAAATGCCCTTACGTCGAGTAGTGAGTTGCGTAATCGCTGGGATCGTTCATCAGACTCAAGATCATCTGGCGCGCTTTGCGGAGTTGCATCGGATGAAAGGTGACAACAGCATCGGCACTGAATGTCTGATGGAATATTCGCCGGCACAACCTCCAGTGATCACCGTAATTCGCAAAGGCAAAGTCGGAATCGTGTCCATACCTGGAACCACGCCGTGAGCTACTGACTGGTCTATCATGAGGCACCCGACTCACGGATTCACTGTCGCTATGAAAGGACGATCAGAGTAGATCTGGGATCGTTTCTCGAGAAGTTCTGTCGCGACAGGGGGTGAATTCAAGACCACGACGTCCATATCCAAAAGTCGAAGGTACATTATATCACCTAGTCACTGTCAGAGTCAAGCATTCAGTATTACGCAAATGAGCTCACCATATTTGGCCCTCCATTCTGTATAAGTCCTAAAAGGTTCGTCAGTGTTGACAGAAAGGGCACTTCCCAAGAACGGGAGAGGAGTAGGACCAGGAGGGAGAGGATATCCCTTCCGTTCGATGCGACTGTGGATAAACCGCCGAATGATGTCGACAGAGATGACCGTCAGTGGGACGAGCACTGCAAGATGAGTAGTTGAAGTGATCCACTCCATTCTCGAGGTTGTATGGATGGTGTTCGTGTTCGATGGGAGTTTCTCCCCAAGGACACCATTTTATATCTATCAGGATGTTCCCCTTCAAGCGATGTGAAACCAGTTAGCTCGGATAACGAGGTGCACAAAGATGAAAACGTTCTCTCGCCCAGCCACGCCTTGACAAGGGGGTATAGCAGTGCTTTTCGGTTCCCTCTAGGAGGACCGGGGAGGTTAAACGTCCCGGTTTTTCCGTGTTGCCGTCGACGGTTATGTACAACGAGCCAAGAGCTGTGCTGCAATCCGGGCGTCCAGACCACCAAGTCAGCGCAAGCGAGGAGACATGACAATTCTCCCTTTTTGATTACAAGTATTGGCATACCGTCAGCATTTTAGTGTCACACAGTATGCAAAGAGGGTCTACTCACCTAGGGCAATTTGTAGATACTCAGACAGGAATGCTCAAACGTTCAACGCACACACGCTGAAAGGTGATGCAGTCATTGCGAACTGACAACAAGATCACATTTCGATGTTGAGACAAGATAAACGAGTAGAGTAGCAATACGAATATATACCCAGAAAGAGGAATAGGATCATTTCAAAGGTTCACGAAAGGGCAATGTCTAGATCATGTTGAAGGAATGATGCTTCAGGAAAGTATCTCGCTCGCACAGCTCTTCCACCAAAGTACCTTCCGTCCATCTCTCGTACCGTCTTCCACGCTCCCGACGGCCCAGCGAACAGTACGAAAATGCGTACAGCTTCCTCGGGGTTTGACGGAGGTGGGTAGCAGGGATGGACAATGACACGCTCGACGGTGCCGTTCTTTGCGCACTCGTCGCCTGTAACATTCGGCTTCAGCCAAGAAAAAGTCAAGTCAAGTCAACCGTACCAATTTCGTCGCGCAGATCACCGTCACCAACGTCTTCTGGACCGACCATATTCGTGAGTACGATTACCCGACTGGGCTCACCAAACCGCTCGCGATCTTCGCGCGCTCTCGCATCCTCATTATCATTGACGATCCTTCCCATCTTGGAGCCGATCACCAGCTTGCCACGACCTTGTGGTGCGCCCTTCTTGTTCCCTTTCCCGCTCTTCGCCTGTGCGATTTGTTCGACAGTGAGCGCGTTAACAATGCCCGAACCGTCCGCTCCCAGTCCTTGACCCTCTTTGTGTCCCCATTTCGCCATGAGACGAGCGGCAAAACCGTGGGGGTCAGACCTGTGAACCAGCAAGTTTGAGTTAACGGAACACCCTAGGTTTTAGTATACTGACCTTTTAGAGCCGCCCTCTTCCGCTAATGGGGGTGGAGCGGGAGAGTTGGACCCGGAGTCGCCAGAGCCAGTAGAGCTCGCACCAGCGGTAGCAGCCAGTGCGCTCAACCTTGCGGCGATATTGGCAGCAGCCTTTACCTTGTCTTCGAAACCGCTCGGAATCAGGGCAGGAGGAGGGGGGACGTTGGTAGGCGGAGCAAATGGGTTATATGCCAGGTGTGGGGGAGACGGAGGTTCAGCAACGTTGAGTGGCATTGTTGGAGGTTGCGAAGGAATGAATGGAGGTGTGGTGGGTCGAAGTCCCTGGCTCATGGTAAGACGACGTTGGTAGGCTTCGTCTCCTGTCTCTGCAGGATCTACCGACATTGGTGGCAGTTCCGTCACATTGTTTTCGGGGGCCATGTCGAGATCTGGGTCAGGGACAGGTTGAGATACCGGTGGAGCTGCAGTTTGAGCAGGCAACCCTCCAGCGGCCATTGTTAAACGTCGTTGATACGCCTCTTCCCCCGACACATTACGGTCTAAAGAAGTTGGCGGAGGAGACGGCGCACTAGGAGGGGCTGCTCCTTGAGACATCGCAAGACGTCGCATATATGCATCTTCTCCGGACATATTGCGATCTACAGCAACTGCGGGGGAATTAGTGCTCCCGATGCCACGTGGAAGATCATCTTCTCGAGTCCACCGGTCAACAGACTCGTCGTCAAATCTCCCTGAAAGATTGTCATGAAACTGAAACCAGATCGTGGGACACAGTCAACAAACCAGATTTGCGAGGACGTTCATCTTCACTGCCCGAGTCGGTTTGGTCGCTACCATGGTCCCTAATGTCGCGTGCACGCTTCCTCTCAGCAGCTCGCTCTGCTGCGCGCTCAATACGGTCACGTTGCTTCCAGTGTTTGTACTCGTTATAGTCATTCGGTTTTAGTGGGTCGTACTGTTCCATGGGGTCCCAAACGACAACAGGCTGTAGGTTTTTGTTCTGGATAGCAGTATATTATTAGATTTGAAGATAATCTCATTTCTGCGCTCACCTTTTTTCCTTTCTTCTTCCCACCTGCACCGCCGGGTCCCTTGCGCTTTTTCTGCGCTTTGAATCCGTTGACGTCTTCATCAAGGACCATCGAGGGAGGCTTCACTTTCTTGCCCCAACCCTCCTTTTTGCGCCACCCAGTGGTGGGTTCGTCCTTGACATCTGCTTGTTCGTTTGTGGGTACAACCAGTTCAGGTGGAGCAAATACGACAGCCGTGGCAGAGACAGTCGCAGCCGAGTTGGTGGGAGTGCCCAGAATTGAGGGAGGTGCGAAATTTGCTGAAACGAGCACAGGAGTTGCACCTGGGGGCAACCTCGCAGCTGCCGCTTTCGCTTTCGCTTGTGTCCTGCGTACGGGTGCGAAGGCGAGCGCTGCAGACCAGCCTGGAAGGCAAGGAGGTTGGGCAGATACAGCGGCGTGAAATGGTCATGATCGCGACACGGTCAATATTTTGGCTATACACATCAAGGCGCAGGAGGGGGAGATACCGGCTGTAGATTTTCCTGCCACCAACCCTGATCCAGACCCTACTGATGGCGCAGCTCCGTCGTCGACTGTGGTGGTGCTTGGTTGCACGTCGGGCGCCTGCGAAGGAGCATTGGCTGGCTGGTGTTTGTCGTCGGGTTGTGTTTGAGCGGGCGGTAGTTGTGGAAGAGGAGGAGGAATGGAAGAAGAGAAGCTGAGTGTCGCACCCGAGGAGAACTGAATCCCGCCGTACAATCCGCCAGCTCTGCTCGACATTGAGGGCGGCGTCAAACTAGTCGTGAGAATTTTATCCCTCCCATGCTCTGACAAAGCAACATCCCTGTGTCATACACTAGGTTACCTTTCCTGTCCCCGAGCTGAAAACCGGACTATCTCGACCTTTATAAATCAGGGTCTGTCCATCTACACCTTCCCTCTGGCTAGTAAATATAAAGAAGTGTCTGTGAGCTCTTTCCTTCTTCTCGGGCGAGGTATGTTCGCATCTTCCTGGAACGACATGGGGGCGCATCCTGTCTCTCGTTCCGCTCTCGTGCAGTTCGCAGTGCATGGCGGTGCCTTCCTGGATCAGCTAGGATGGCCGCCCAGAGGGTACCTGTTCTTCGGGAGGTCACACATTGCTTGTCCTCCCTGACGATCCTCCATCTTGTTCTTAAGCTGACAAAAACGCAGATAGGCCTTGTCTTCACATGGCCGAGTCATTCCGAGTCAATGGTATGAGCACTCATATCACTTCCCCTGCGGATTTTTTGAAAACATCCACCCACAGGGCAATGTCCCGCGATGAAGCCGCTATCTTGATCCAGAGGTATTCCTGTCCGAGCGGTTCTTGGATTCGGAAGGGATGTTGAACGAAGACAGCCCTGCCAACTTTGTCTTTGGATTCGGGAGGCGGACATGCTCAGGTGAGCCACAGCATGTCCCACAAGTGAGCCAGCGCGTCTCATCCTTACCAGGCTGACACAGCCGATTCGTCCCTTTGGAGCGCCATTTCGACGATACTGGCCGCGCTCGATCTCGATGCTGTCAAGGATGCAAACGGGAACGACATCGAATTTGAAGCCACGTTCACGACCGGGCTTGCGCAGTGCGTCCGGACAGTCCGATTTATCGACTCTACTATGAAAAAATGACCGTCATACCGTGGCCTTTCCTTGTAACCTCGCCCCCCGTGCACACATTACTAGGAAGGTTTTCGAGCGCTATCTTGTTAAACGATGGTCGGGACGAGAGAAATTTGTGGAAGGAAGGCTATTCTCACAATTTATCGATTAGAGCGATCGAAACTAGTACTGCGATACTCTGTAGATAGTTCGGATGAGCTTGAATGCTGTATTGTGAAGACACGAAAAAGGCTACATAAGTTAGTGCAGAAGGATAGTCCGTTGGTGCTCCAGATGCATAAGATGATGGCAGTATACAGTTCTAATGGCTAATGTATTGAAAGACAAAGGAAACCTCGGGCAAATCGACCTCGGCTCGAAGGAGGTCATCATGGTTGCCCTTCAACTCTGTGTTCGTAAAGTGATTCCAACTAGAATTGGGGTCAGCTTCCTTGGCTACTTACTCTTGGCTTAAAAACACCTACGTGCTTGCATCTCCGTACAGCAAGGCACTACTCTTGATGACCTGCTTCCCATTCTTGCATCGCTTACATTTGAAGGTGTCGTGCGTGTCACATATTGTGTTCTCGTTGAACGTGAAGAGTTGTCGGAGGGACTCGAGCGAGAAATGTCTCTCTGCGTCTTCTTTCTCGTCTACTACTGCAGATGACAAAGCTTGCTTAGAAGCTTGTCGTTGGAAGATCTTCTCTTCGATGGTACCGGTAGAAATGAATCGATAGACGAAGCCTGTATACGGGTCAACCATGAAGCCCTGAGATCATGTCAACGTTTGACATACATTCTTTCTTCTGACCATCACGCCACACTCGGGCGAGAGCCTGCTGGTCAGCAGCTGGATTCCAATCTTTAAGGCAGCTCGTCCGTTACTTGATTGTCGACAACAAATGGCGCACATACCGGGATCAAACAAAATTAACCGGTTCGCTCCAATAAGATTGATACCGCAACCACCGGCTTTCGAACTGAGCAAGAAGATAAACTCCTTCCCGTTGGGATCGTTAAATTGATCGACGAGTTTTTGGCGCTTCGTAATCGTCATGGTCCCGTCTAAGCGGAAAAATCCATACCTGGCACATGGCATAAAGAAAATTCAATGCCAAAATTTGGGGAGACGCACTTTTTACTCCGGCACAGTTTCTCGAATAGGTCAAGTGTCTGGGTGTAATTACTGATGAGCACAATCTTGTCGTTGGTGGTCGTTTTGATTTGATGAAGAAACCTGCAGATTACGTCGATGAGAACCAAAGAAGACGCAAAGACGGGTCATCACCTTTCCAAGACAACAAACTTGCCTCCCCATTCACATCGCACGCCTGCGTCCTGGTTCCGACCTCTATACCTACCGCCGCCGCCGTGTCCACCTCCTGGAGCTCCCACGAAACCCTCGGGAATGAGCGCTTCTGAGCCTCTGAGATCGTCGGGTAGGTTGAGTAGTGCAGGGTGATTACATAGTTTCTTCAAGATGTTGATCGCTTTCAGAGGTTGCGATTCGGCACCACGTAGTAGCGCCTTGATTTCCGGGGATGAAATGAAGAGGCGATATAGGGACAGCTGAAAGGAGGATAGTTTGCAAAACACGACGTGTTCGTACTTGACGGGTACTTTGAGCGAAATCACGTGTCAATGTTAGAGTCGCTGGTTTCGATAACAAAGAAGCAGACATACGATACTTCGACAATAGATCATTGGTACGCCGGATGATGAACTTCGTCACGAGTCCACCGAGCTCCTTGAGTTTCCTCTCGGACTCGGCTTGCACCTCGGCCGATGAACTTGCATCGCGGCCCCGAATGATGGCGTTCTCAAAGTTTTTCCTGAAGTCTTCGCGCGTGCCAAGGAAGTTGGGGTTGGCGAAATTAAGAAGCGAGAAGTATTCGGAGAGATCATTCTAACCAGCGCATAGGCATTGAGACGTGAGTACTAAGTCGCAGGCCGCATATATGCGTAAGGAACAAGGATAGAATAAATACCTGGATGGGCGTGCCCGTCAATATAACGCGCCGTTTTACGTCGAGTGCATTGAGGGACTGGAATGTAAGAGAGTCTGCATCAAGGAGAGACAAATGTGCATGGTAAGCAGCGGTCCTCTTGATACGAGTGTTGGGTAGATCAAGGAGCACAGACCAGAATTCTTTAGTCTGTGTCCCTCATCGCAGAGCAGCAAGCCGATACTACAGTTGGCGAGGTGCGCTGATAACGTCCGAAGGGTCTCGTACGACACTATCATCACTTTGATGTGGTCAAGTGGTGTTGGTAAGTTGTGAATGCATCAGAGAACAAGAAAAACCTGGTTGTGTAACGTTGCGCCCTCTAGCCTCCACCCATCTCCCAACCTTTGCCAGCAGCTCGGCCTTTCCGCCCTTACCATCAATCGCCAACGCAGAAACCGTGTCCTTTCCCAACCATTTTACTAAGACGCTATTGACATTGCTGCTGGGTTGATGCAAATAAGGTGACATACCCAATTCGTTGGCCCAGTTCTTGACTAAACTGGACGGACATGCGATGATGCACTTCTCGATCGTCGGCTTTCCTGGGTGTGGAGACTGCTTGACCAAAGTCCAGAGAAGAGCGATGCACTGAAGGGTTTTTCCAAGCCCCATTTCATCGGCCATGATGCAACCATATTGATTGTCGACCATCATGCCTGTTGTGCATTTATACAAAAACTACATGCCCATGAGCGTCAATGAAATATAAACCATTGAAATTACCTTGACACCCTCGATTTGATGTGGCCGAAGGACCTTAGATAGACGGGGATCGATGACAACTGGTACTTTGGGGATGGTCTCTTTCTTATCTTTACCTTCACCCAAAAGGGTGCGTAGACTCTTGTGGGGATTGTACATCCCTACTGTCTTTTCCTGTGCCTCCCTGAGGGCGCGTTCCTTGGCTTCCTCCTTCCCCCGCGCCTTCTTTTCTTCGTCAGTCTCTCTGCCATCTACGGTCGGATCGTATAACACAATAGCGTGATCCTCCATCGGGTCGTGCAATGGCCGGGGAATAATCTTCGCCTGGGGCCGTACGCCAAGGGACGCGCCGGTTGAGACAAGGGGTACGACTTCCCCGCTCTTGTTTACCATGGTTGGCATCGAGAACCTGCGTGCTGTCATTTCGAACGGCTTTGGTTTGTACACCGGGAACGTCTTGATGGCAGCCTTGAGTTCCTCCTCGTTGAACGTGTTGTCCCTATCCCTGTCCTTCTTCTTCTTCTTCTTCCGCGCGTCATCCGAGTCCGAGTCGTTCTCGTCCGCCTGAGCTTCTTTGTAGGAGACGCGCTTACGTTTGCGGGTTGGCTGCACGCGTTCCACCAAAACTGTAGGCGATTTGAATGGTTTGTAGACGCGAGTGCTCTCTTGGAGACGATCTACGACGCGTCCGTCCGTCGTCGTTGGGGTGCGCCTGAGCATGAACATGGTGGTGCGAGGACAAGACGCGTTGACGGGTCAATCAACACGTGATCGGCAAATGGCCCCTGTTATGGTATTGGAGGCGACAGAGCGCTTTGTTCTCTTCCATGGACGCTGAGCAGGAACGCAAACATATGTGGGAGCCATCTCCTTCTCCCAAAGAAAACTGGGACGATGCTGAAGGTGCCAACGAGGCCGGCGAATGGCCAGTCAAGGGCATCGTCGGCGAAGAGATACGCCTCGATGGCACCTCAAGGTATAGTACGTTCACTGCGATCAATGATGGTTTTCTCAACGCAGATCCACAGATACGAAGTACGTCGTTGTCGTTTCCATTCTACTTACTCCCTGCTTCACGACCCAAAGGTGAGGTGGGGAAACTGGCATCGTCCTGATGGTTCAAATACCACTTGGGAAACGGAACAGACTTTTGACAAACCCAAGCTCATAAGGCAGTGGCAACGAAACCAGAAGCGCCTTCGCATCTCCCAAGCAGAACTTTCCTTAGAAATGGAGGTCCCCTGGCCGGATGATGCCGTTCACAAGCGTCTCACTGATCAACGGAGGCAAGCATACGACGAGAAGAAAGAGAAGATGCGTCGCGCGGGTGAGAGGTCTACCGCTGGTTGGGATGAAGAGGTAGAAAAAGCCTATGGCAGACTGCAAGAACCGGAGAGAGGAGAGGCAAGCTCGAAGCTCAGAGTGAGACGAGTTAACCCCCCATCCGCTTCCGGGTCCTCGGCCAGTGTGTCCACTCAGCCGACACCCACCCGCTTGAGCAAAAGATCGTCTCCGGCATTGGCCGCTTCCTCCCATGATAAGTCCATCTCTGCTGGACCTCCACCTAAACGTGGTCGCGGTCGTCCACGGATGAACAGTACCCCGTCCTCCTCCCCCAGATCGGCCACCGCGACCCCTTTATTATTTTCGCGCAAAACAAAGTTGGCGGCATTGACCCGCACCCCAAGTTCGGCAGGGTCCTCCTCTATGGAGCTTGACGCTCCACTTCCACGCCCATCGGTCATCATCTCTCAGCCGACATTGTGAGCACATCCTTCGCGCATGTGGCATCTGACTTGACGTGCACTAGACGAGGGCGCATTTCTTCATCATGGCACAACGTAGCAAAACAAGAGGAGGCTGCGACAGTCCGCATATCCACCGATATCCCTGACGAGAATGTCCCACGTAATCTCCGCAAGTTTAAATACATAGAGAGAGGCTATAAATTCCGGTATGTTCATCCTTTTCCAGAGTGGCGTGCTCACCTCTGTCGTGCAGCGACGATGCACTGCAAGATATTTTCAATGGACCTCGCGGGGTCTTCACGACATGCGAATGTAAGACCTCTTGCTCAGAAACTTCGCATTGCTCTTGCCGGGACCTGGCGGAGATTTATGACTTAAGAGACAACCCCAACATATCTGCTTACTCTGAGGTGATTTCATCGCGGGTTTCATTTGTGATGATTGAAATAGGGATGCAGGGCTTGTTTACCTTTGAGGTTCCTCGAGGTGTGGAGGTCATCGAGTGTAACAAGGTTCGGCACAAGGAGTTCGTGTTTCTTTTTGCTCATCATTGCAATGACTACTAGTATTGTCCATGCGGTAACGATTGCGCAAATCGCGTTGCACAACAGCCCCGTAAGATTGGCATTGAAATTTTTGACACGAACCGGTGTGGGTGGGGCGTGCGTACTCTGAACGATGTTCCCAGAGGAAAAGTTCTTGGCACGTATACAGGGTAATATCGCATTTGTGCATGTTGGACCCGCGGCTAATACCACTCTTCGTCCCCGCAGGATGTTGATGTAAGCACGTCACGGCGCCAAATGAACCTGAACCAAAGCTGAACGACAGCAGTCGAAGGGGTGAAGTAAACGATTTGCCCGAGGAGCATCAGGGCTACTTATTTGACCTCGACAGCACCGAGGTCAAAAACGCGGAGAACTTGGGAGAAAAATACACTGTAGACGCTTATGAGTGCGGTAAGTATTCGGGGTGATTTTGAACACTGGCATGAACTGACGGTTGTGGAAGGTAATTGGACGCGGTTCGTAAAGTAGGTGATCGGTTTGTTACCACTGAAGCCCCACTAAATTGTTCCTGATAGCCATTCGTGCAGTCCGAACATGAAAGTCTACTGTGTCGTGTATGATACTATCCCATACGTAAGTGCATACTAGACAACAGATTACCTGTTCTGAGGTTTGGTTGCAGGTGAACATGCCATATATAGCTTTTGTAGCATCCACCGATATCCGAGAAGGCACCGAACTCACGATTGACTACTTTCCTCACGCAGAAGTAGACAAGAAGGGCAAGCGACGGGCGAATGGAGGAGATTGTAAATGTACCTCGGAAGTGTGTCGAGGATGGTTCAGATTGTGACGGCTGTTTCGTTATCGTCATTATCAGATTAGTGGTCTCACGACCAATGTATGTATCTACGGCGGCAAAAAACTTGGTTGGTTCTATCTATTGGAGTGACCGGTCCGGGTGCTATATAAATAACCGAGACTTTATTTGTTCACCTTGGGCCTTGCTCAGCAACGGGCACAACGGGCACGACGGGCTGGAATGCCCTCACTTGGACAACTGTGTGAACATACCCCGCACCGATATCCTCCACACCCATGCCCCTCGTCACGTCGTTCAGCGAGCTCCTCGGGTATGTCTCGATAGGTTGCTGGCTCGGTGCACAGTTCCCGTGAGTGCACAACCGCGTTGACAACGCTGTCTGACATTTTATCCTCGAGACAAATTCTGGAAAACATGAAGCAGCAATCTTGCGAAAGTCTCGCGCTTCCCTTCTTGTTCAACTGGATGCTTGGTACGCCATAATTGCGCCACGCTTACCGACGACTGACGTATCGTCGCAGGGGACACTTCCAATCTGATTGGGTGCCTCCTCACACCTCAGTTACCCTTTCAGGTGAGCCCATTCCCCTCCAAAGCTCCGGATTGATGATGATGATCCATACAGACGTATCTCGCGACGTATTTCTGCTTTGTAGACTGTTGTCTGCTCTTCCAGTACTTTTACTACGGCGGCGGCCCCCGAACTCCTCCCATCGCCTACCCCCATTCACGTTCCCGTGCTACGTCCTCTGCCCGGCCCATGTCCGTCGATGCATCTCATTACCGCACCTTATCCACCACAGCAGGCAATATCGCCGCAGCCGCAGCCCTCGCCGTTCATTCAGACACCCATCCAGAACACCGTCGTCCAAGGAAACATGCTGATGTTTCCGTCGGCGAACACTCCGTTACTTCCCACCCTTCCGAAGGACCTCAGGACGAGGTAAATGACGCGGTGCTTTCTGCTCTTTCAGAAAGCTTTTATTCCGAGAGCGGACGGAGGAAGAGAGTGTCGTGGAGCCAGGAAAGACAAGAGCCTACTGGAGCTTCTTCGCGACGTTCGCCAGTAATATCAGCGGCGCTCCGTCACACACCTGCGGCTGCAGCCGCACTACTCGCGAGAGGGAGACCATCGCGGCGCGCAGAAGAAGAGGAAGCAGAAAATCTACCCGAGGAGCCGGTTGAAACAGAGAGAAGGAACGCTTCCAGAGCCAGCCGGAGGAGTGCCGGGATGGTTCTCCTTGGCGTGGGTGTACTCTTTGGCATTGGGAGATACGCGGGCGGTACTCAACCGTTGGTTGGGGGAGGGGTGAAGACGGGGGCCGTGCTTGCACCGACCTCTAACATGGATATCTCGCTGGCAACTGGATCGCCTGTCGCGGAAATTCCACACAATTACCTTACGAACCCACTTCCTTTCTCTCTCGACGTGGAGCTACTCTCGTTTCCGAACGACACAGAGTTCACCCAGCTGCGACAACCTGACGACAACACGAACCAACTCATTATAGGACGTATATTTGCTTGGTTATGTACCACTCTCTATTTGACGTCACGGCTACCGCAAATATGGAAGAATGTGAGTTGTGCATGTGCTGCCAAGCTATTGGCTATAATATTGACGATGCCTATAGTACGCTAGGAAGTCAGTCGAGGTACAGCAGAGCATCCTCACCATTCAGGTTGCCTGGTTCTGATCCCACTCATGGCAGGGTCTCTCGATGTATCTTTTTGTCTCTGCCTTTCTCGGCAACTTCTTTTATGTGCTGTCAATCGTCACGTCTCCCCAAGCGTATCTCCCACCACCAGCATCTACCGATTTCTTCCGTGAGAGCCTCCCGTGCGTTGTCCCACCTTTGAGCCGATTGCTCCCTTTGATCACGCTTTTTATCATCCGAGCAGTTATTTACTTGGCAGCGGTGGGACCTTTGTTTTCGATATCACCATCGTGTCCCAGTTTTTCATCTACAAAGGTAGACACCCACGAAGGAGTATCATTCGTAGTCGTGGAAACTCGCTTGTACGGAGCGCGGCACTTGCGGAAGAGACGGCGGGGCTACTGCGAGGAGATACGCTTGCAGCGGCGCGAGCTCATTCAGACTGGGTCCACGGAGACGGTGGTATTGTGCCACGTTCGCAGAGCCGGAGTTGAAGCGTCACGGTTCTCCGTATGCCAGTGAATAAATTACGATAAGCAAATGACCATAGTCGTTATGTATACCGCTGCCGACCGGTAAATGTTTGGTGGAGCACGTGCCATCGCGTACCGCTAATCGAGTCCCTCCTTCCGACCTTTGTCCCGGTCACTAACAAGGCGATGCCCGTCGTGACCAGCAAGGGAAGACAGTCTGGCGATGGAAGCGCCGACCCCGTGAGCAAACAGAGTCTCTCCGAAGTACATCCAGACCAGCTCGTATGGACCTCTTTCATTCTCTCGGTGACTCTTTCGGTTGATCGCTCCGACACAGCGCAACCTCGTCCTCAACTACCTATGCCACAATTGCTACCTCAAGACCGCAGAGGCGTTTGCAGTGGATAGCGCCGTTCGACATTTCGACAGGGACGGCGACGAGATCCACGACCAAACGGCTCTGCGGGTGGGAGATACTTCGAGCACCGCCGGTTCCCAAGGATCGTCGGCCGAGCTGAGCGACGAGATGGTTAGGAATATCCTCTTACGACAGCGTACGTCCTCCAACTCAAGCGCAACCATCCTTCTCGAATGACACTGTTCTTTCATCAAGGCATTCAATCCGAGATTCTCTCGGGAAACGTCAAGGAGGCAATCGACCTCCTCAACCGCCATTTTCCCATGGTCCTCGCAGAGGACAGTAGCGACAGCCAGATGGAAGTGACAGACGAGAACGTGAATCCGTCAAGATTCGAGTACATTGCAGAAACCGTGAACCCGATTCACTTGTCACTCAACCTCCGTATCCTGGCATTCATCGAAGCGTGTCGTACGGTCCCTCTCGTTTATACTCCACCAACTCGGAGAGTTGAGTCTCCCATAGACACGGACACTGTAACGGGAACGGCCTCACCTATAAAGCGCAATCCAAAGGACGAGGAAAACCATCAAGCAGAACTGTTGATTTCTGTACAGAAGCTCTATGCGACCGTCAACGCCCTCCGCAAGTCCGACGATCGCGCCATCTATATCAAGGAACTCTCCAACGTCGGAGGGCTCCTTGCATACACTGTTCCCGAAAAGAGTCCGATGGCGAAATATCTCCACCAAGAAAGACGCGATAGAGTCGCGGAACAGATAAACAGCGCAATTTTACGTTTGTTGTTTCTCTCCCTGTGTATGTTGACGCTCTCTGAATCACCGACGTTGGCAGATCACACTAATATGCCGTCGGTCTCGTATCTGGAACTCGCAGTCCGACATACGCATTGTTTATGGGCCATGTTACACGAGCTACGGGTCAAAGTCCCGGTTGCTTCCCGACCGAAGGGGGTTTTTCTGCCCCTAAGCACAGGTGGATCTGAGAAGGAGCTTTCTCAGGAGGCAAGTTTTGTTTCTCCTTTGATCCGGGCCTCGTCCTAACGTGGGCTTACGATAGGTGCGACCTTTCGATTTACAACTCTTCCTAAACACAAGGACATGATCTCTTTCTTTTTACTTTCCTGGCACACTGGCCCCTGTCACTATGATCGATTCTTGTCCTATCACATAGTCATTCAGCATTAACATCGACCCAGTCGTTCACTTTTGTATGTGAATATAGTGTTACATTACTCATGTTCTAAAGCAAACAAACCAATACCATACCATGTAGTTGAGAGAATTTCCAGAGGGGCGGGAAATCGGCACGACTATCGAGTGATAACAAGCTATGTACAGATCAGCTCGAGTAGGTAGTGGAATGTATGATTGATAACTCACCTCAGTCGTCGTGCGGGAACAACGAACTGAGGTGTTCTACTACGTGTATCCGTACAATGTAAAGACGTACGTGAGGAATGTAACGGACGCGCAGCATGTGCCACGCGTCGGCGATTTTGTCGGTCCGATGGCAACGCGGCTGCGCGTGATTGCGGATTCCAACAATTTGTCCGAATTACAGTTTATCCGTGATGTTTCCGATTTCAATTTGCCCGGTTACGAAAAGAGTCCCGTCTCTTTCTATATAACGCGATGAGGAGTCCGTACTGACTCCCCGTCCCCCCACTGGCACGAATTATGGCTGCGCTATTTACCTCAACATGGGGAAACCCATCCGCCACTAAGCGTGTACTCATGATCCACGGTATGACAGGTTCATCCCAGTTCTGGCATCACATCGCGCTAGGATTTGCGTCTCGAGGTAAGTTCCACCGTCGATTGGCTGCGCACGGTGTTGATCCATTCCGATCTATCCCAAGGCTACTTTGTCGTCGCACCCGATTTACTTGGGCATGGAAACGCCAGGCGTGGTCCGGATTATACCATGGCCGCGATCGTGGAGGAGCTCCGGCCCCTCTTGACGACTCCTGGAGGCGACGGGCACCCTTGGGATATCGTCATCGGACACTCGCTCGGGGGCGTCGTCGCCGCTGCTCTACTACCCCTCCTTAAATCCACTCAGCCAGTCCGGGTCATCATTGGCGACCCGCCTCTCGAGATAACCCCCGAGACCACCGCCCTTTACAAGAAGGCTTTCTGCCACAACATCCAGAACCCGAGGGAGCCCGAAGGGTATCTCAAGGAATACCCGTCGTGGACAAAAGAAGACGCGATCTTTAGGTCGTTGAGCTTCCACCTGTGCGATCTCGCGGCGGTGGAAGCCATCTTTGACGTAAGTCACATTATCTTTTGTTCCTCTTGCGTGGTTGGCGCTCATGGCAATCTCTCAGCAAAACGATCCTTGGTCGTTTTCACACCTTCTATCGAGCGTTCCAGACAACGTCAAGGTGACCGTACTTGCTGCGGATCCGTCCATGCAGCCGTGCATAAGAGAGGAGGATTTAAAACCATACCCTCATGTGACCGCAAAGACGGTTTGGGGTGGCTCTCACAGGTTTCCGCTCGAGCGTCCTTTGGTCTTCATCGAGACAGCTCTCGAAGGGGTCAAGGTGGATTAACAGTATAGGTATATCGAGCACGAAATGGGAAGGATCAAGTAACGTGGCCTTGGTACGAACATCAGGCTACGAAGAGTGTATCAGTATTGGGAGCGATAAACCTACCATGTCGTACTGTTAGCCACAGATTCAATCTATTGGATGATCTTGATATCCTCCCATCGCCCTCTATTCAGCTCTAACAGTACCTTTGGAGTGACCGGACACTCTCTCAGTCCGACGACCTCCAATCTTCGCAGCTTGGTCCATTCTATCTCTTCCAGCAGCGGCACCCCTTTAGCAGTAACCTGGAAAGCGTGCAACCACATGTTGTACGACAAGTCCAAAAACACGAGAAGCGGACAGATCGTTGGCAATCGTTGCAGCGAAATTCGATGGGGTATATTGATGAGCGCGAGATGTGTGATCGTCGGCGGGAGCGCTAACATAGTGGCAGCGCTTAGAGGGCTCGAGAGTACAGCGAGGGAGCGGAACGCGAGGGACTCGCTGTCCTGCGTCGGTGCTGTATCCCACGATTCACCAGGCCCACCATCAAGCTCGCTGGGATCGTCGCGATGAGAATCGGTAATATGGTCGTTCGTCCGCAACGAGCTTCCGCGTAGGATACTGTGCGGTCCCGGGCCAACGACGATGAGCTCAGTATCGACATGAATGGTTCCATCGCAGAGCGCGTCGAGCTCCGTCTGGGATAATGGCGCATGGACCGCTGTGTAACGAAGAAAAACGCGGCGAAGGTGGAGTGGGATGTAAGGCACGACTTCAGCGAGATCTGGTCCTGGGCAAGCAAACCGAATCAGCTGTAGGCAGAGAAGAGTCAACTGTGGGATTGGGCTAGGATCTGGGAAGATCTGGCGATGACGACCGCACTCTGATGAAAGTGTGGTGGCAGCAGAGAATAAGGGCGACAGTGCGCGCGCTCGCCAAGCAGCTGTGTTGGCGACATCCACGTCACTCTTGACTTCGCTGAGTAAGGGGAGTGAAGATGGAGTTGATGTTGCCCGCCAACTCTTAGGAGGGCTAGGTCCGGGGACCCAGGAAGGATTGGCTACTGGTGCTGGCGATGGATAGATGAGGTTGATAGGTAGCGTCGGTTGGTTATGGGCATGGGATGAGAGTGAGCTGCTTGACACAGGCTTGCCCTGCACGTTCCGTGCGTGTCTGAAGTGCTCGCCCCTGCAGATGGTTTCGTGGGATGTATTCAAGGAACAAAGAAAAACCAACCTGAGGTTCTGCAAGATATTATTGACTTGTTTCACTGGGATACCGTCTGTCTTCTGTGTAGCCATGAGGAGTTCGGGCTATGACTAGGGGTGTGGATCGTTAGTATCTGCATTGTCAACAATTCAGTCCGTACAAGATTCGGGGCAGGGTGAAAATAGTGCGTCGAGGGCGACTCGTTCACGCATTCTCCGATCAAAGCCGGAAATGAAAACATCATACTCGTTTTTGACACAAGGTGCATACACGGCGGAACAAATGCAAATGGATGAATTCATGCCAGGCATACCCTCATACACCCTCAAGCTACACGGCAGGGGCTCCCCAGTGTTCACTTCCCAACAACGCGTGTCGCCGGTGGACATCACATTTAGTTCATTTGCCGAATGAGCTTATTGATGTTGGACTCCCGGTCACCAAAGTCACCGCCCTGGATGAAATGCTTGAATTTCCGTGTCCTCCAGCCACCAGTGGGGTTGGAGAGCTTGAAAGGCCAAAGGAAGTTGGATGCCTGCCATAACACGTAATGAGGAAAGGTCAATCCCGGTAATCAATGCACTGACCTGCTTGAAGTTTGGTCCAGCAGTGGCGATTTCGTGTACGAGGTCCTCAATACACAGGATGTCGTACTTGCCGAGTTTCTCCTCGATGATAGCGTTGTTGGTAAGAGGGATGCGTTGCTTGTCAACCTTGCCATATCCACGCTTGTAGATCAATTCTCGGATCGATTTAAGGTTGGGCTCGCTAACTTTTCATCAGCAAAAGTAAGATAGTATCGAAGAAAACCAACCCGTATGCAACATAAGGTTCGATCAACCGGAGCATCTGTTGGGTTGCCTTGGTCACCTTGACAAACACACCATTGTTGATTTGGAGGAGACGAAACAGTTGAAGGATCTTGCGGGGCTTCGGCGCGATTTCGTTGATACCACGGATTCGGATGACGAAGTAAACTTTGGGTTCAGCGGGGACGTAGAAGTCGCCGGATGCGCGAGCTGCTCTTTTTAGCCGGATCTCCTCCTGCTCCTTCGCCAGATACTCCTTCACGTATGACTCGGCGCGCTTGAAGATGACCTTGCGTTTTGCGTGTGCTGCCTATGTAAAGTGTTAGGTTGACGGCGTACACGCACAGTTGGAAAACCAGGGTAAACGTGTCAGTCCCGAAAGATGGTTAATTTAAGGCAGCAACGTAGAATAAACCACTAGCCACGGTTTGTTGAACAATATGCATCATGAAAAGAAGAAAAGGCGGGATTTCCAAGGGGACTTGGACGCACCTTGCGAGCGGCAATAGCAGCCGCAAGACGCTCTTCCCGAGCCTTTTCGTTTTGCTTGCGCTTTTTGAGAAGGGTCTCCGGAACTTCAATGTCCTGCGATAGATGTGTTGTGAGATCAAATCGGCTGAGGACCGGTCCTTTCACTGACCGTGACCGAGGGGACGCTTGAACGGAATCGTCAATCTAATGAGGGCATTGTAGACTTCGTGTACTCACGTTGTTGATGGGGCCATAGCGAGTCTTGAGGTTGGTCAGTGTAGTCGCCAGTAGCGCAGGCAGAGTTGCGGTGGCTGGAAACTATACAGTTATTAGCTCATCATTTCTCACGGATAGGTGACGGCTTTATTTTATAAAGCCGTTGAGCTTCTTTCCCCTTTTGGATGGTGGCACAGACAACCGAGGATTGAAAGTCGGAAGCACGTTTCTGGGGTTACAGCGACAGAACGACTGAGTATCAGACTTTCTCTATCGTAGCAGAGCTACTTACTTGCTGCGATCTGTACTTGGACCAAACATTGTAATTTGATGGCAGCCCATGGTCTCCGTTTCCACGCCATCCCGTAATATTAACGACACCTCGGCAAAGCCAGCTGATCTGATCAAACTAACCTCCATTGAGCACCTCTACGCATGATGTACAGAATGGTCCCCGCACGACTCGACAAGTACTCTATCGAGCACGTTCTTGCACTTAGTATTTGCACATTAACTCAGGTCATTTCCCACCTTCATCCACGCACTCGCGGTGATACACACTGACACAGCCATGACACCACACGCGATAATGCAGTTTGCCAGCTGTAATGCATCACGAGATTCGCCCCCCGGTACCCAGGGGATGGCCCGTCTCACCTAATATACTGTAAAAAGCCGTCAGGGTTTCGAGAAGCTGTTCTTTTTTCACCTCCACCGTGATGCCACTCCGCAGCACCCTACGCTGCCCATTGCTGGCGGTCCTCGCTATTGGTTTGCTTTCTGTGGGCCCTATAGGCATTCTCGCTCAATCCACAACTGCAAGTTGTTTGTCCCAGTTCAATTATGTATGTCTCTCTACCTTGCTTGGGTATTTCCTCTCAAATCGGTTTCGGTGTTCAGTTGGACAACAGCTTCAACCAAAGCCCTTGTCTTCTGTCAGCGTATCTGCAAGGCGCGTGCAATGGTGGTCGTACGTCGCATTCCCGTAATACCATACTCTCACAGCTCTAATATTCAAAAAGAATTCACTGTCGATGCTCTCCCACCCGGCACTCACTATACTGGTCCCTTTGCGGATGAACAAAACCCTTGTCAATGTAGCTCGGTCACATATAACGCCGTAAGCGCTTGTGGTGTCTGCCAGAACCATACAATTGTCAGGTAATGTGAATTCTCTCCCAAGCTACCTGCACGGTCCTCTCATCTTTCGACAGTTGGAGTGTGTGGAATACCAATTGCTCGACTGTGTATCCAGGAGTGTACGTTGTCGTCACATACTGTCAAGTTTCCATGATGTTTACAATTCCAACAGTTTCCCCCCTGGTGTTCCAGATGGTACGGCAATCCCACAGTGGGCGTTTGAAGATGTGACAGTATGCAAAACTCGCCTTGTCCGTTTGCTGAACATGTACTGAGGGTTCTTCCCAGACAAGTAATGCGTTTAACGAAACGCTGGCTCAGATCGTCGGTGGTGGGTTCCATCTTCATATTCTCTGCCTGTAGTATCCATATCTTTTAGATAACCCCGAGTCAACCGCAAGTCGCGTCCAATCTACCGGCTCTTCTCTTTCCCCAACGTCAACTAATCCAGCGACACTTACCCCTTCACCATCAGTTTCAAATCAAGCGTCCTCACCAAACACTGGAGCGATCGCTGGAGGTGTTGTGGGCGGTGTTGTCGGAGCTGCACTGATCGCCGGAGTTATCATCTTCTTTGTTATGAAAAAGAAGCGCTCTCGAATTCCGCCTTCTGCACAGTTTGCCGGTGCCCATGCGTTACCCTCCCAACCTACTAGTGCCTATACAGATTCCACTCCTTTTCCTCCCCAGATGGCACAGCCCAAACTTTACGTCAGTGGAGAGAATCCTTTATTCAAGAACATAGTGTCTGACAACATTCCAGGACCCGTCTGATCCCAGTACATTCCCTTCTTCACCGCCCCCGACCACTATTGGATCAACGCACGACGTTCCGAGCAGCCCTTACTACTCCACCTCTTCGATTCGTCCAGGGGCATACAGTGGCGTTCCGGAAGTATAAGGGTGGTATTTTTGACGATATCGTCGCCCTGCTCCTGTTTCTAACTACTGCGTTTGCGCCCCACCGGATTCCGTCGTTCATAATTTGAATTTCAACCGGTTTTGATCTAGCTAGCCATGCGTTGATCAGTCGGGACGGAGGCAGTGTATCTGATAACATATGTCCTACTTTAATCACTTCTGGTTTGTGATATAGGATATAGTACTGTTCCCACGGTTTACCCACTTGTCTATACAACACCTTTGAGACATAACATAGAATTGTGACTCTTGTCGATTTTGATCATGAACCCAGTTCGCCGCTGCCAGGACATTCGTCAACATGCTCCCGTTGAGTGTAATACTGGGGAGGGTCATCCCGCTTCTATCCGGGGCGACGTTGCACAGCAGAACACTATCAGAAGCTCTCCGTGCACTCGCAGCGACTCCCAATGAATGTTAAAGGGATATACTACACAGTGACACTGACTCCGAATGCATATTCAAGCCTTTGGATTGTCAAATAATGTAGAGAGCGTGGGCTGCATGTTACTTTTTTTTCACTGAGGCAATGTTTGAATATAGACATTCTTGTTGGTACACTAGGTGACCAATGGCACCCACGGAGGAGGCAGGATGATCGGCCAAAGGGTGCACCATATAGTCTCTGAGTCTTCTTCGACATCAAGAGATGAAGATTGTCAAGGAAGTGGAATTTGAACAATCAAAGCATCTTACCTTGTCAATGTTTACAAGGTCACCAAGAAGGAAATTTGTGGCTGTGAAGGGGACACAACATGTTGATGTGGGATGCTCCTGCCTGAAATGCCAATGTACCTGTTGGAACTTGTAGCTTTTGATGGGGACATTCAGTGATGCATTTGCCTAGATCTACTTTGACTAGAATCATGGAGTATAAAGCACTGAATTCTATTGGCCATGAATGACATCATACATTTCCTTGTTCAACAATGTTGTGATCACAATGCATTCCACCATGCTTCCATTTCTTTGTCCAACCTCCATCTGTAGTTGTAGTAAGTGCCATAATTTTTTGTTGATGTTGTAATAAGTTATCATGGTGCACCAATGTCTCCAATGTTGTTCTACATAGCCAAAACACTTATCACTTCATTCTTTATACAAAGATACATCATTGCCCTTTGCCTGACTAGTCTATAAGACTGCTGATCACTGAGTCAGAGTTGACTGGGTTACATGATTTGCAGCCTTGTCAATGCAAGAACATCAGCAAAATGTCACCTGATTTTTTTGTCACTCTCTGGATGCAACAGTCAAGCAGAAGAGTGGGAGAGCATGAGGGCAATAGGCAACAGCAGCCAAAGTTGTCAGCACGACTCAACAGTGAAAGATGACATAACACCACCACCACCAGACTTCCTTCTACCACTTACTAACCCATCCAGTAAATCATCTGCAGACAAGATCAAATCCCCAAATGCATCAATCAAGGGAGAGAGATAGAGAGGGACCACATAAGCGTGTCACGTCCACTCGTGGTTTGCTGTGATAGGCCACGACAGGTCTAGCACTCGACGGAAGTTTGCCACCTCGGCTAATGCTGGGGGTCAGTTTGCTGAAGCAGCACATTGGCGCGTACACGACCAGCGATGATGGCTGAAGAAAACGATCAGCATATGCGAACTGTCATCGACGACACATCTGAAGGTTCCCCTGCACCACCTGCACCACCTGACAAGCCTGCACAACAACCGAACGTACCCCAGAGCTCTGAGCTCGAAGGGGATCGGCATGAACTCAAATGAAACACTCACCGACGATCAAGCGGGCATGTCAGAGCCTCGGGGATACGTTGAGTATACTTGGGAAGTGCCAAAGAAGCCCAGAAAAAGGTCAGAGCGCGCTCAGAGCAGGGTGAAGAGCACTCACCTGGACGAGCTCCTGAAGGCCCAGTCAACCTGAGCGGCAAAGCGGCTGGACCTGGCGATGTCCACAGTATCCAGGAACGCCCTGGCAGCGTCAGAAACAAGCGCGCCAACAAGACGGACCCACCAGATCAAGATAGACCCCCAGGAGGCCAGATGGGTGAAAAGAAGGCATTGGAAGCCGTCGAGGTCGATTCGAACGCCGGAAACGTTGGAGACTGCGGAGAATACCACAGGGAAGGTCCCAGCAGTGAGGAGAACGAGCGCGTCATAGAAACGAGCACGCAGCGTTGAGATAGAGGGCCGGGAGGCCAATTGGGCAACCAAGTCGAGTTGAGAGCCACCGAGAGCGATTCAAGCGGCCAAATTGATGCCGACGGCCCCAAATACGATAGAAATGAAGGGAGAACGGATGGCGCATCGAGCGTCGCACGCCACAACTCGAAACGACTCGAAATGGGGACGCTAGCTGCAGAGAAGGTGTCAGCACGGACAGTGATGTTCTGGCTTGGCCTGGCCTGAAAGCCACTAGCTTTGACCTGACCTGGAGTGGCCTTGGCCGGACAAAATTCCAGGCCAAGCCAAAAGCCAAAGACTGGCCCAAGTCTTGGCCTACAAGTACTACTATAGTAGCGAAACTTACCCATTTGTTGCATTGCTGAGTCCATATGTCGAGCGTAGAGATCAGTACAGGTAAACACCTGGGTACCAGAGCTCCAACCCGTATCCATGAACCCGCGGGTCTCACATTTCATGGGTGTGGGTGACGGGAACAAGGGTACATACCCGTCACGGGATCACCCACGGGTTGGAGATGAAAGTGGGTGATGGCAAAGGGTGGAGGACCAGCCAGGTCTGGCGCACGAACAAGAAATGAGGAATGAGCGATTGCACGTATTGACGTGGTCGCCGTGGCATAGACAGCGAGAGGTAGGCGGAGTGAACGGAACAATGGCATCGTTGTCGTCGTCGTGAACGCACGACAGTTAACGGTGGTCTATGACGATGAAAGGGACTCGATGTGGTGTTCGTGCTGTCACATCCCCCACGTTGTTGTCGTCGTCACGAAAGGACGAGGTTGCGTGGCGAACGAGAGGGAGGGAAAATGGTGAAGGGTCGACGACGACGAGACAACGACAGTGACGTGATGGTTGTGGTACCACACCTCCCACATCATCAACATTGTCATTGTTGTCGCGAACGGGCGACGGGCGGAATGGAGGTGGCGACGGGCGTAGAGTTGAGCTGGAGAGGGTGTGATATGGGACGAATGTCGACAAGAGCACATCAACGATATCATTGGTAGAACGCGAGTGCTGTGAATGCTCAGAGCAGGATGTAGAGCTCCAGAGGATCTACTGGACGAGCCGGGCGGAGGCGGCGCTGCGGGGCTAGACGATGCTCACAGCAATGGGGAACGTCCTAGGAACGTCCGAAAGGAGCGTGTGGATGAAATGCACCCACCACGTGGAGATACCAGGCCAGAAGGCCCTAGAGGCGTCGAGGGTGATTGAAACCGTCAATATGTTGTCGAAGGCGCCTAATACGATGGCATAGGCCATGGAAGCAAGCGGGACGAGCGCGTCGTCGAAACGAATGAGCCACGTTGAGTTAGAGGGCCAGGAGTCCAACTTGGTGGGTAGCAGGTGATAGGACGCGTCGAGGGCGATTCGAGCCGCGTAGATGTTGACAACGGCGTCTAATACGATAGGAATGAGTCTCGGATCAATGGGGCAACGAGCTACGACTCGAAATGAGTCAAAACGCGACCGTTACTGTATACCAGACGGGTCAGCACAAGCAGCGCCGGCGCATGACGACGAACATACCTGAGCCATTCAAACCGTCTCCCAACCATTTCCAATGATTGTTCACCAATACGAACCCGCCAAGGTGTCAAGGATGTATCAAATCACGACTTAGAAGTGTCAGTATCAACAAATGGACTCACCAAGTCATTCTGACGCGTCAAAGCTCGGGTAAGTCAGACCATTCGGATATGTCGTATATCGATTAGAGGTGATGCAAGACCGATCCCGAGGCACGAAGCGGGAAGATGAGACCGGAATACATAGATCGAAGTTGGCGCATGCGCTTGGACAGCGCTCACAGTGAGGCAGCGACACTTTCGGGGAACATCACTCACTCACGTTGATCTTTTTTTCGTATAGAATCTTCAGTTGTTCATTGGAGGATGATACGCGGACATGATAGTGCTGGAGGCAATTGAGGTTGAGTACGCACACTTTGGGCAGAAAGCACATACCCGAGCCGCAACTTGACATACCGGGCAACCGCGTTAGTGCACATTTCGAATTGGACTGCAAGTTACCCTAAGCCGGGGCTCAGAGCTTCGGGGGTCGGGTCGGGTCGGGTCGGGCTCAGGGCCTGAGCGCAAGTCTGGCACATCACCGTCGTCACTCAGAAAAACTCACCTGGTGAAGCTCGAGGCGAGCCAGAGGATCCAGACGGCAACGCGGATGCACCATCACCATCAGGACGCGACGAGGATGGCAGAACAAAACCGAAGAAGCCTACAAACGCATTAGAACACGTCGAAACACGGCTGGAGCAGATGGTTAAGGACTACTCACCCAGGAGGGCTTCAAAGGACCCGGACAAGCCAGAACCCAATCCGGCAGCACGAGATGGCGTCGACAGCTGTTATGAACATCCAAGAGACTGGCAGGATGAGTGCGTCGTCGAAATAAATGCACATTGTCACAGAAGACCCTAGGGGTGAGCTAAAGGCGTCGATGGCATTCGGGACCACCGAAACATTGTAGACGGCGGCCAAATCAATGGAATACGCCGGGGACGTCGAAACGAACGCGTCGAGTCGAGGAGGAGGCCACCTGGGCGAGCAGGACGAGATGGGATGTGTCGAGGGCGATTGGGCCGCTGAAACGCTGTCGGAGGCAGTGGGAATAGTTGCAGAATGGATGGTACAACGAGCGGCGCACGTTGCGACTCAAAACGAGTCGAAAAGCAGTCGCTAGCTGGGTACCAAGCAGGTCAGCACAAGCAGCGCCTTGACAAGACGAAGGCATACCTAGGCCATCCAACCTACTCTCCGAAGATGCCCGACGACTTCACATCCATCCGAACCCACCCCGTCGCCGTGGACCACTCAAATCGAAGTCTACAAGTGTCAGCACCTAGGAGGACCTACCAGGTCATACCACTGCCTCAAAGCTGCATCGGGTGGGTCGAACCAATCAGATATGTTGTACATCACCTAAAGACTATGGCGAAGACGGTAGTGTTGGAGTTGATTGAGGACGAGCGCAAGCGCATATCCGAGCCGCGACGTTCATGAACTAAGAGTGTGGATGGCCATCGGGCTGAGACATATGTTCGAGTAAACAGGTAGAGTAATCTCGGCTTCTCGGCCGAGTATGGCCAAAGTCGTATCACAACCCACACGCTAATAAAACTCGGCGCTGTGATGCACGGCCATGACTCTGCACGCGTTAATGCGGCTTGCCAGATGCAATCATCACGAGGTTCGCCACTTAGGGACGGGGTTCCTGACAGCCCGTCTCACTTAATATACAAGATCTGGCCATCAGGATTGCTATGCTTCTCTCTCATCCTCCACCGTGATGCTCCGCAAAAACCTACGTCGCCCATCACTCGCGGTCCTCGCCACAGCATTGCTTTCTGTGGGCCCTGCGGGAATCCTCGCTCAAACCACCAATGCAAGTTGTTTGTCCCAGTTCAGCTATGTATGTCTCTCTACCTTCCTTGGGTGTTTCCTCTCAAATCGGTTTCGTGTTCAGTTGAGTAATGGCCTCAACCAGAGCCCTTGTCTTCTGGTGGCATATCTGCAAGGCGCATGCAATGGTGGCCGTACGTCGCATTCCTGTAATGCCATGCTCTCACAGCTCTCACATTCAAAAAGAATTCACTGTCAGCGCTCTCCAACCCAACACTCACTATACTGGTCCCTTTGCGGATGAACAAAATCCTTGTCAATGTAGCTCGGTCACATATAACGCCGTAAGCGCTTGTGGTCTCTGCCAGAACCAGACAATTATCAGGTAATGTGAATTCTCGCCCAAGCTACCTGCCCGGTCCTCATCTTTCGATAGTTGGAGTGCGTGGGATACCAACTGCTCGACCATATACCCAGGAGTGTACGTTGTCGTTACATACTGTCAAGTTTCCATGATGTTTACAATTCCAACAGTTTCCCCCCTGGTGTTCCAAACGGTACGGCAATCCCACAGTGGGCGTTTCAGGATGTGACGGTATGCAAGACTCGCCTTATCTACATGCTGAACATGTACTGAAGGTTCTTCCCAGACAAGTAATATTTTCAACGTAACGCTGGCTCAGATCGTTGGTGGTGGGTTCCATCTTCATGTTCGCTGCTTGTAGCATTCATGCCTCTCAGATAAACCCGAGTCAACCGCAAGTCGCGTCCAATCTACCGGCTCTTCTCTTTCCACAATGTCAACTAATCCAGCGACACCGACACCGACACCGACACCTTCGCCATCAGTTTCAAATCAAGCGTCCTCACCAAACACTGGAGCGATCGCTGGAGGTGTTGTCGGCGGTGTTGTCGGAGTTGCACTGATCGCTGGAGTTATCGTCTTCTTCGTTATGAAAAAGAAGCGCTCTCAAATTCCGCCTTCGGCACAGTTTACCGGTGGCCATGCGTTACCTCCCCAACCTGCTAGTGTTTATACAGACTCTACTCCTTTCGCTGCTCAAATGGCACAGCCCAAACTTTACGTCAGTGGAGGATACCTTGTTCAAGAACATAGTGTCTGATAATATTTTAGGACCCGTCTGATCCCAGTACATTCCCTTCTTCACCTCCCCCAACCAGTCTTGGATCAACGCACAACGTCCCGAGCAGCCCTTACTACTCCACCCCTTCGATTCGTCCGGGGGGCTACAGTGGCGTGCCGGAAGTATGAGGGTGGTATTTTTGTTTCAGACGTTCACACGATATCGTCGCTCTGCTCCTATTTCTAACTATTGCGTACTCGTCCCGATGACACCCGTTTTGTATCAATCAGACACCACCATTTCTCATACAACACACCGTCTCACCTGGCTTCTTTGAAACCGAGGCCCTGGCAAATCACGTCGTTTGGTTTACTCTTTGTGCCTCAGTAGGTTCCGTCGTTCACAGTTTGAATTTCAACCGGCTTCGTTCTAGCCAGGCATGCATCGATCAGTTGGGGCGAAGGCGGTGCGCCAGGTACAGATACTTAACAATCGTAACTTATCTGGGAAAAATATGCAGTGTGCATTTCGATTGGCCGAAGGTCTCAGTCATGTGTCAACATGTGACTTGGGATTCGTTGGGTTATGGCAGCAGTTTCTGTTCCTAATATAAAAATCTCTGGCCATTTTTTGATGATGAGCATGATGGATGGAGTAAAAGTGGTATGAAATCAAGCAAAGTACTTTCACCCCACAAGGCAACTGTAACATGCTCCTGTTGAGTGTAATACTGGGGAGGTTGCACAGTAGAACACACATCAGAAGCTCTCCATGCACTCACTGCAACTCCCAACAGAAGTCAAAGCTTCATTGTCAAAGGGATATACTGCAAAGTTTCCCAGAATCTGAGTGCATATTCAAGCTTTTGAATTGTCAGACAATGTGGAGTGCAGGCTACATGTTACATTTCTTCTGAGCAATGTTCGGATATAGTCTATACATTCTTGTTGGTACACTAGGTGACCGACGGCACCCACGGAGGAGATAGGATGATCAGCCAAAGGGTGCACCGTGTAGTCTCTTCTGAGGCACAGAGAAATGAAGATTGTCGGGGGAGCGGGACAATCGAGCATGTGGTATACCAGCGCCTGGAAGTTGTTAAAAGATGGAGAAAAGAGCCTCCGTCTACGCGGGAAAGTCAACCTACTTTAGGGCAGGCCGCAGTTGACTTCGAGACAGAACTTTACCCTGATCGTCGGTTATATTATTACTAACCCTTCGACGTGGGAAGGTATCCCATATCTTTATGTGGGTACGGAGATGTGTCAAGACCTTCACAGCAGCATGATAAGAATATCTTCGTCATCATTATCGAAGCCACCATATGCGCTCGGATAAGCCATCGCGCAACAATCACGAGCGACGACTTCACATTTCCCCCCGAGCTAGGATTGTATCTGCTGGCACCCCCGACTCCCCAAAGTTTCCTGTCAAGCCTAGTCAACTGCACCAGGGACTCGTATTTAGGCAGGACTGTATTCGCTGGCATCTTCGACTCGTTATCTCATCTTTCGCTCACCCCACAGGATGCCCGTCTCTATGTTAGCTCTGAACGATGGAACCGAGGTCCCCTGGATAGCCTTTGGAACAGGGACCGCGTTGCTCGGCAGGGATGCTACAAAGATAGTCTCCGTCGCCATTCAGAATGGGTTCACGCACCTTGATGGCGCACAGATGTACCTGAATGAGGCCTCGCTTGGCGCTGGCATCGCTGCGTCAAGAAAACCACGATCGGAATTGTACATCACTACGAAGCTAGCATTATTGGCACCGGGGGAAACTCCAAAAAGTGCCTTGGTGAAATCTTTGGAGAGGCTCGATGTGGATTACGTTGACCTGTATTTGGTCCACCAACCATGGCAGCACGTGGGCAGGCTGAAGGAGGTCTGGAAGGGTATGGAGGAAGCAAAGGCGGCAGGATTGACCAAGTCCATCGGCGTCTCCAACTTCACGGCAGATCACCTCGAGGAAATTCTTGAGGTGGCTACTGTTTTGCCGGCCGTAAACCAGGTAAAGATGCACGCTTCCCTGAGGCGCAGTTCGGTTATTCATTAGTTTCGGATAGGTTCAAGCTCACCCATATGTATGGAAAGCTCTTGCATCCAGCTTTGCACTTCAAGAAAAATATGGCATCGTGACTGCCTCCTATGGGGGGCTATCACCCATCGTCCATTACAAGGGTGGACCTCTTGACCCAGTCATTGAACGGATTCGTGTACGCCTACAGAAAGCCAGGGGGTCCCACGTGTCCGACGGTCAGGTGCT
Source organism: Xanthoconium stramineum (assembly GCA_038090315.1). NCBI lineage: Eukaryota > Fungi > Basidiomycota > Agaricomycetes > Boletales > Boletaceae > Xanthoconium > Xanthoconium stramineum. The sequence goes on from JBBPMO010000097.1 coordinate 57,487, forward strand.
CCACAAATGGTTGCAGCAAAATGGCGTTCTTGTCGTAACGTGAGTCCATTTTGGTTCACTTTTGACCTGTAGTCTATGCTGATCGGTCCGTGACAGCACATCATCCAAAGTCGAACGTATCAGAGAATACCTGGACACTGAGAACGTGCCCGATCTCACCCCAGAGGAGATGAAGCTTATTGAGACCACAGGAGCGAAACTACATAAGTGATACTTTGTATGCTCCTCCACGTATAGACTTTCATGTCACGGACCGTTTTGCAAAGCTCACCATGTTGCTGTCCGAGTGATTCGAGGAACAACAAGAAAGGAGCAGTCTACAAGAGCGACATTGGTATCGAGATATCATTATGAGTTACTTGTGGTTGATAGGATAAAGAAAGATATTATTCATGACCATCGCCGTGCCAGCCCGAACATCAGTTGATGTGATCGTGAGGTGGATCCAACTTGGCTTCCCACCCTTCAAGTTCATATTGTGATGGAGGTTCAAAACCCGACCCTTCCAGCCTCATATCCCATGGAGAGTCACCAACACGTTGTGCCCCATAGCTCTTCTCTCCCCTATGGTGCCGCAGGCATGGAGATACCTGTGGACAACCAGCCCATCCCTGGTAACAGAGACTCCCACCTCCCGCATCACCTCTAACCGAAAGTCGATCGACGAGCTACTACATACAAAGTACATCTGCACACTCTCTAGGAAGAAAACTGCGATGCTTTCGCTAGCTGCACAGCAGGAGGCTTGTGAAGAGGCTGAGGCCATGCTGCTTGAAACATACGGCGCGGAGCGTCTGAAACATCTTCATGACGCCCACTATGTTACAGACGAGCCTAAATCGGCTACTGGTATATATTTTGATGCTGTTTCCAGTGTTCGCTTTGATCCGTTGGAGTTGTAGGCCATACCAGTAAGGATGTGTTCCTTCATGCTCACAAACCATACTAACCTCTAGGTATCAATGACTCTGATACTACTGCAGATTAGTGTTATTGAAATCGTGATAAGAGGAAGGGATGTCAAGTTCCATACCGCACCATCATCTCATGAAATAAATGTCATACATAGTCGTATCTGGATCGATTCGTGCAATAGCTATAGTTAGTAGATCGACATCGTATTCACCATAGACGGCGCTGAGGACTGAGTACTGAGTCTCCACGGAGCATCTCAATCCCCTCCGTTTCTCCTAGTGATCATGAGCAAGCGGCCTCCATCGCTCACGATAGAGATCGTGAGGCTCCCGAGGTCATTCACTGCCATGGAAAAAAGGGTAGGGACTGGTCCAGTGGGTAATCAGTTTGAAGTCGGGGTAGAGCGCTGGGTGGAAGAAAACGTCAAGAACCTAAGATTCCTCTTCAATATAGGAGTTAAGGAGGTGAATCACCGTGTCTTTCAACATGGTAAGACCACGCCACAGATATTCTT